>JAPYYV010018387.1:0-12724 GCA_030522625.1 Copidosoma aretas | reverse complement strand
TAATTCCGCTTATACATTCATTATGCGATGCACATTTTCTTTTTGAAATATTCATAAGTTTATATGTTTTAAAATAATAGTATTTTAATATGAAATTATGTGAGATCTATTTATATTCAATTTTGGTTCAAAGAATTTCGGAAATTATATTTTATATTGTTTAAAAGTATTTAGCATCATATGATGCTCCTTTGTATAAATTTCGTATTAGACGAAATGTACTATATAGTATGATTTTGTTTAGATTATTTTGTTTCAATAGCCTGTGCGCTATCAATTGTATTAAGGCATAATTCTGAATATATATAATATTTAATTAGAATGATTATTCACCTTTTTATTTGAATAAATCCAATCTAGTTATTATTGAAATAAGAATTGTGTTAATAACCATGTATTATTTACACATTGAAAATCATGGATGGAGTGTACACCATTGCCTAATAACAAGGAAATCATATCAAGTAAGTATTTCATAGGGTGGGAATCCTCCTCAACCTTAACTTGGTCAGTCTTCGCCATCGATGCTAATCAATAGCAACAGACTCCTGTTCCGTCTTAACTCCTCCACACGATTAGTTGCATTATCGGGGCATGGGTACATTTATATATATGTATACTTGTATATTGATAATATCCTTACATTAACCGACCTATAAAAAATACGAGAGAGTCGCAATTCATATGAAAACGTGCACGTAAAGATTGATTACTACTGACTCCACACCCGTATGCCATTGAGCATATTAATAATTAAGAATTTCGTGGCAAATAGTCCAATTAACTGTTTGGAACGTCACATATACAATTTTTTGGCGCTCGTCTACAGAGCAGTAAATACTTTATGTGCATGATATCAAACACGTGGTATTTTTGTAGAAAATAATCAATATGGACGCGAGATTTAAATTTTGATTATATATGTAATGGTCTTGAGGTGCAAAAAGAATGTATTGAAAAATTACATAAATTTAATAATGAAAATGAACGGTAAATAAAGGTACAAAGCGCGTAAATTGAAGAATTAAGACAGAAAGTTGATAAACTGAAAAGTGAAATCTACAAGATAAAGTATGATTTGAAAGAATTTAATTGACAAATACCATTATGTTTTTCTAAAATCTTTAGCCTGTTTTGTAATCATCCACATAGTTTAGATTATTTGTATAGAAAAAATCGGGAAAGAACTTCTGAGTTATTATTGTTATTTCTAAGAAGACTAAATCACTAAGTTACGTAAATATTACAAGCCTTTCCTTAAAAAGTATACATTATGACTCATCGGTGACGTACAGAGGTATTCCTCGAACAGATAAAAGAAAGAGTCGAGCAAGATAAACAAAATAATTTAAAGGTCACATCCGAATGGGAATGACAACAAAATATATGTGAGGATGTGACACTGTTGTTCGAAGAAAATAAAATTTTAAAACAACAAATTGAACTTTTACATGGCGCGACTTTAAATACGAATACTTATCAAACTGATTATGACGAATAACATGGGAAAATTGAAGCGATGAATAACGTGATTTCAAATAATAATTTAGAAAGAGTAGAGTGTAATAATAAAATTTTAAAAGAACATGAAGAAATGAAACGCAAAACAGAAAAGATAGACAAAAAATGTTTGAGATGACGACAATAGTTAATAATATGATAGATAAAGTAAATTCCTTTAATAATCAAATTTTTTGGAAAGATGAGGCACAAGAACATCGCAATACGTTAAACGATCATATGAATGAAACGGATAAAAAAGCCGAAATGTTGATTTTATACTTGCAGGATTCATTGAAAAAACTTGAACAAAAAATTAATAGATGTTCCACAACTAGTAATAGTAGTCCATCAAAGATAAATATAAGTGCACCAAAATTTTGTTGTCTCGAAAATGAAAGGCCTATAAAATTGTTATCGGAATTAGAAAATTATATAACTTATGTTTGTCCAAATGAGGACGAATTACCGTGTATTTTGGCCGGATGTTTTCAGGATGCCGCAAAATATTGGTGGTACTTACGCGGGTCCGACATTAGAACCTATGAACAATTTGTTGAAAAATTCAAGGAAAGATATTGGAATCCAAGTGTGCAACAAGTATTAAAACGAAAAATTGAATTTGGTAGATATAATATAAATATGAAGTTAACTCGTGTAGAATACGCTACACAAATACTAGGTTTTGCGCGTGATATAGGTTATTTTTCAGACGATAAGCAGTTTCTGTTACAAATCGCGGGTCATTTTAATAGATCAATTAGATAATCGGTAATGTGCGATCAATATGCGACCGTAGAAAAACTATTGAATTTATTACATGATTTCGACGCCGATGATAAACGCACGAATAATTATCTTACAAGAAATCAACAAAATCACGAATCGAAACAGGATACACAACGACAAGAATATCAATATAATACAAAAAGTTATACACAAGGCAACCAAAATTTGCCAAAACGTGAACAGTACAATATAGGGCCGAATTATAATCAGAATAAAAATCCATGGAGAACGAACGAAATTTCCTTTGGGGATGAGAATAAACTTAAAACTGATACAGTATATGGGAATAAAAACAATTCAAGCATTTAACAATTTAACGGGAACCAAACAATAAGTTTTAAACAAACGGTACATGAGCCACAACAATTAAATAAAATGTTAGATGATGTAATAGATACTGAAAGGCCAAAAAACGGGAAAAAGTTGTACTAAATCCATGGGCATACGCGTTATCTAAGCTAAGTACAACTAAATTAAAACATAATGCCCGAAAGATAAAATTCGATGGGGAATGGGATTGGGTTGTTCGTCGATTTAGACGAGCATTAACGTGTAATTATGTAAATAAAAAATCTAGAATTATCATAAAATTTAAGAGGGGCAGAGTATTTAAAAAAGTAATCGACATACCGAAGAGATTTTTTCAATTAATCGCAATTGCAGAAAATGGTTACTTTCTTGATTTTACTATAAAATATACAAAATCCACTAATGATTTATTAAAACACTCAAAAGAAAATAAAAATATAGTAATAGATACAATGTTTGAAAGTCCGCATGATTATTTATTACATGATATAGAACCAGACGAACCAATAAAATATGAGATAAAGTGTCCAGAAATCGAAATAAAATTACAAGGAATAAAATTGAACCCTTTAATAGATTTGGGGAGTGAAATAACTTCTTTACAAGGATCGATCTATAATAATAATTTTGAAATATTTTAGGGTGTACCAATATTACCACTAGCAGGAAAATGTATAAGGGTTGCTACAGGGAAAAAATCGACTTAAGTCACAAAACAAATTTATGCTTCAATGCAATTGGAAAATTTCATGGTATCTGTACAATTTATTATTGTACCAAATTTAGCGGAAGATGTGATAATTAGATATGATGTGTTTAAATTATTGAATATAAGTATTGATTCGAAAAAAGAAATAATATTAATTGATTATGATAATCAAAAAATGGAAATTAAAATGTTGAAATGTATCAAGCCTAAACAAATATGCCAATCTTTTCAAATTACTATGGCGATACAATCAGAAAATTCTATCCCAGTATCTGCGGGATTCATGCGGGAATTCATTGATATCGATGAGCAGTATCATATCATTGATTATAATTACGAGTTGACATACGATTAAATCGATTCTAAATTAAACGCGTGTACAAATCTTACGAGCATACAAGTTTTTGATCTAAAAGAACTGATTCAAGAATATAAATTTATATTCGAAAAAAGACCTGGGTCGATAAACACATATCAACATAAACTCGGTTTAAATGACGAAACGCCTTTCTTTTTACGTCAATATCCGATACCATTAAACTTTCGCAAACCAGTTCAAGATGAAATAAAGAAAATGTTTAAATTTGACATAATACATAGGTCAACTAGTCCCTACATAAATCCTATAAGAATTGTTATTAAAAAAGATAGTAGTGTTCGATTGTGCATTGATGCTAGAAAACCTAATGAAATATTGATAGACGATTACGAATCTCCTCCAGGCATTGAAGAATTATTTCCGAGGTGTGAAAATGCACATTTTATTCCTAATCTCGATGTAACCAGTTCTTATTGGAAAGTTCCATTGACGGAAGATTCAAAAAAATATACAGCATTTAAATTGGATAACCACGTATACGAGTTTAACGTCGTGGCCTTTGGGATAAAAACTTCGGGAGCTGCATTATTACGTGGATTGAGTAAAGTTTTAATTGATTTAGAAGATTACATTTTACAATTTGTTGATGATCTGGCGATTTTTTCTTCGACTTTCGATGATCATTTAAAACAACTTAGAGTATTGTTCGATAAATTTGCAAAACATAATTTAAGAATAAATTTTGGCAAATCCTTTTTTGCACAACATGAGATCGAATTTCTCGGTCATATATTGTCATCAGACGGTTGAAAACCACAATTAAATATTTTCCCGTGCCTAAGGATGTAAAAATGCTTCAATCATTTTTGGGATTTGTTAATTTTTATACAAAATTTGTAAAAAATCATTTTAGTTATACCATACCGTTTAATAAATTATTAAAAAAGAATTAACCTTTTGTTTGGACAGGCGAATGCCAAAAGGCGTTTGAAAATATTAAAAATGCTTTCGATGAAAATATTATTTTGAGATTTCCTGATTTGAATCGACCATATATCTTGACGACTGACGCCAGTGATTATGCAATAGCGACTATTCTATCATAAGAAAATGATAAAGGGGAGGAAGAAATTATTACATTTGTTAGTCGAACTTTACGCATCAGCGAAATAAATTATTATACCACAGAAAAAGAATTATTAGCTTTAGTTTGGTCATTGGAAAAATTGCGTACATATTTAAGGGGGGCACAGAAAATTTATGTTCAAACGGATCACCAAGCATTACCTTTTTTAAAAACATGTCGTTTCAGTAATTACAGATTGCAGCGCTGGCAATTGTCCATACAAAATTATAATTTAGAATTTTCTTATATTAAGGGATCTGAAAATACAAGTGCGGATTATTCGAGTCGATTTAATTATCCATTAGATTATAAATCTTCTGATGTTCTTATTGCACATCTTTATAAACAGCAAACGAATGAAAATTTACGGAATATGTTAAAAGATTTTCGAAATTTACAGGATAATGATGACTATTGTAAAAGTATCATTAATCTGTTACAACAGAACCAAGGATCAGTTGAAAAACGGTTTGTATATCGGGATTGTTATTTATATAAAAAAGAACGAGATAATCTAAAATTAGTTATACCACATACTAATATTTTACCTTTCATTTCCGAAGTACATTCATTATATCTTCAGATTAGGTCGTATAAAACATTTAAACTTGTACAAGAACATTTTTACTCACAAGGTTTAAAGAGTATCATATATAGTTATATTAAACATTGCCACCATTGTCAAATAAACAAAATTAATACGATAAAATACCACGAAAAATCAACACCCACTTTAATTGATAAGCTATTAGATTTATCATCCATAGATTTGTATGGGCCATTGCCTACTGCTAAGTACGGATGTAAATATTTGTTGACAACTATAGATGTTTTTTCAAAATTTGTTGTGTTTTATCCGATGCGTAAAGCTACGGCTTATAATGTAATAAAATATAACTTTAATGATTATGTACCGAAATATGGCAAACCAATAAGAGGTATACAAGACAATGGCACACTGTTCACGTCAAAAAAATGGTTAAATCAATTGCGTGAAGAAAAAATTGAAATTTCTTTTTCTAGTATTCGCCATCCTCAATCTAATATTATAGAATGGGTACATCGCGAATTGGCTCGCTTTTTTCGTACTTGCGTGGGCGACAAACATACAAAATGGTACGATTATCTGCCATTAATTATCAATATTATAAATGAAATTAAACATTAAACAACTAAATTTACGCCCATAGAATTATTTTTAAATAAAATGCCAACACGGGTTTGGGAACAATATATCCATGTAGAAAAACGTAATAATCTATCTTATTATCAAAAGTTGAATATGGCAAAAACAAACATGCATAATTTTTTAATTAAACGAGTGGAGAAACGTAATAAAAATAAGAAACATTTTGTGTTTAAGATTAATGATTTAGTTTTAGTAAAAGCTCTTAACGTATCAGATACAACCGAAAAGCGAATTGCTAAATTTTGTAATATTTACGAAGGTCCGTATAGGATTGTAGAAATGTTCAATGACTCATACTCTTTATACGATGACACAAACGACAGGTTACGGGGAATGTTTCACTTGTTTTCCTTAAGGCCTTATTTCGTACCTTTGGATATATAATAACATATCGTTCATTGTTGACATTGATGGCTCTTTAAAACATGTTGGACTTTGGGTAACTAAGGTTTCTTATTAATTGTCCGCTACAGTTTCATTAGACTTTGACAAAACTGAAAAGACGTTTTAGTTAGTGTTCTTTCGCCATGAAACCCACACGTTTTTCTCGAGTCAGTTTCCAGTGACTGGTATTCGTGATGCTAGTGTCTGGGTAAATCCCAAGATGATAGATCACCATGCCATGGGGTATTATTTTGAATTAATAAAGCCTGAATCGATTAAGCCATTCACTATTGCAAAAATCACACTGATAAGTCGTCCAAAAATATATGGATTTTCAAAGGACGATCTGAATATCAATGACTTTAACGTGGATTGCGGTCGCGAGAAAATGAAAAATAAAAGTACTCAAACGCCTACGAAGATAAACAAATGGCTCAAATCAACGGCTTCATTACAAAATACAGCCACAACGATAATGGCCTCGAGACATGGTGATAAAACGACGTCGCTTATTAATCGACAAGATCGAGTGGATTCGCCTGTGTTCTCGACTATTCCATCCTTTTCACCTCCGAGGGAGCGCTATGCTAACTTACCTCAAGGAATGAAAATAAAGAAGCGTCATATTTTGTCTCCAGTTGAAGATCTCAAGCTTCAAGAGATTCATGGTGATGATAAATCGTCCCTTGATCCTGGCATTTCTCCAAAGCAAGAACAAGTATTATCAAAAAGTTTCTATGACGATGAATATCATTTTTATCATGAAGCTGGTATTTCGGCAAATCGTAAAGATTTGGGATTGGAACTAGATAATTTCGAAAAATGGCTTGAAACTATTAAAGTATCCAAATGTTTGTAAGGTATGCACATGCTCGTATATCCATCTTACTATTATTATTTTCAAATTCGGATATCTTTTCTTCTATCAGAATTTATATGTTATTATTGTTGCTTCGAATTTCATTATTATAATCTTGATATTTTATTGTCTTTTGACACTAAATAACACCTAGTAACATCGATCGTGTCATCGTATAAAAGAGGAAACTATGAGTCATTTAGGTTTGTGTTACTGCGAAAAATATTACATTTGAATTGTTTACTTTTGAATTTTTTTTATTTGTTACTTTTGTTTTGAAAAGAAAAAAAAAAAAAAAAAAAAAATTTTCATTCACAAAAGTAAAGAGGGGCTAATGTAACGAAACGTTACCCATACAGAAAAAATTATGAATTTTTTCTTCTCCTATTAAGAGAAGAATTCAAAAAATATTTGGATTTACATTAGTATTTAGATTTATATTAATAAATGATTAATATTAATTACAAGGTGAATAAATCCTATAATGGCTACACTCTCTGTAGGGCATAGTAAAATATTATCTTTTTTTTTTTGTAATAAATTTAAATATAGGCGCCAAGAAGAAATAATAGCCACGCGCATAAACCAATACCACCACCAGGGACTATACACGGCCATGGCATCATCACATCATCCCATCCGGTCAACACCAATCAACAGCAAGAGGATCTACGTAAAGTACGAGCCGCCGGAAAACCGAGGCATGCTGCTCCATCAAATACAAGCAACACTAGCTTTTCGCTCTGAGCTCTCAGCTTGGCTGGTTCTAATACCAGGCTCCCGAGACTCTTGGTGACTACTCCCTTCTGTGCGTGTAATTCATGTAATTCCGCTTATACATTCATTATGCGATGCACATTTTCTTTTTGAAATATTCATAAGTTTATATGTTTTAAAATAATAGTATTTTAATATGAAATTATATAAGATTTATTTATATTCACTTTTGGTTCAAAGAATTTTGGAAATTATATTTTATTTTGTTCAAAAGTATTTAGCATCATATGATGCTCCTTTGTATAAATTTTGTATTGGACGAAATGTACTATATTGTATGATTTTGTTTAGATTATTTTGTTTCAATAGCCTGTGCGCTATCAATTGTATTTAGGCATAATTCTGAATATATATAATATTTAATTAGAATGATCATTCACATTTTTATTTGAATAAATCCAATCTAGTTATTATTGAAATAAGAATTGTGTTAATAAACATGTATTATTTACATATTGAAAATCATGGATGAAGTGTACACCATGGCCTAATAACAGAGAAATCATATCGTGTAAGTATTTCAGAGGGTGGGAATCCTCCTCAACCTTAACTTGGTCAGTCTTCGCCATCGATGCTAATCGATAGCAACAGACTTCTGTTCCGTCTTAATCTTCCATTCATCATCACACGATTAGTTGCATTATCGGGGCATGGGTTCGTTTATATATATGAATACTTGTATAATGATAATATCCTTACAATAATCAACCTATAAAAAATACGAGAGAGTCGCAATTCATATGAAAACGTGCACATAAAGATTGATTACTCCTGACTCCACACCCGTATGCCATTGAGCATATTAATAATTAAGAATTTCGTGGCAAATAATCCAATTAACTGTTTGGAACGTCACAGTATATATATGTACAGCTACGGTATAGGTGCCGTATCGACGTATCATCAGCTGATGAGCCAACTTGCCTTGTCAGCTTGCGCTGTGAGTACCGTGTCGGGCGAGCAGCTATCTAAAGCAGAAGGCATGCTGTCTTTCCTTTTGCTAGTGAGTTGCTAGCCCAGTAGTCTGTTCGTCTAGGTGATGGCCTAACCACAGACCTCTACCGGAGATGCATTGCAGTACAGGATGCTATACAATAAAAAGGACGTGAATGGGTATAAAGGATAATTAAATATAGAATAAGGCACTACCTTTAAATAAAGAAGGTGAGAGGCCCGTGTTTTTTAGGCCGATAGGCTGTTCACGATACTGAATATAAAAAAAATAGTATCCTTAGTAATACATGATGAGACATTGCACTTATTATTTATAATCTTGAACGGGTGATTTTAAATACATATTGCTGATGTTTCCGTCAGCTTGCATTTTTTATATAATATTTGTATGTAAAATACAATATCAACGCCATCATTATTTGACCAGTAAAAAGACTTAAATTTTTTCTAAGAATTGATAAATTATGTATCAATTTTTTCAATTTCTCAAGATACCAATGATTGCAAATTCCAACTATACACTGTTTTACTTTATATCTTTTTATTGATTGGAACCGTGAAATATCGTAATATTTTGTCGTAGCGGCATTGTTTTATTTCTCGTAAGTTATACGTACTGTCAATGGGAATTTATCGTAAAAAAAAATATCTGTTCGAATGAGTTAAATAAAATAAAACTATAAATATTTATTTTCACCTCTATGCAGACAAAAAAAAACCAAGCAGACGTGGGACTGCCAGAAGAAGCTATGCTTATAAAGAGAGCGAAGAATTATTATCTATTAAAAACATAGCAGCCTACTATGAGCTCGGTTGATGCATATCTCGCAAATCCTAAGTGTAAAAATAAAATTATTATAAATATCCATAATTAATAAAGGAAGTTCATCAAAGAGCAAGACTATGAAATTATTAAGAAATTATTTTATAAAATTATCCAATATTTTGGCAACCTCTTATTGCATTTTCAGGGCTACCTTTTAAAAATTACGGTCGCACAAGGGATGATAAAATAATACATAAATAAGTGCCATTAGTAGACTAAACAATTTATATGATGTAAAGATAAAAAACTAATTAAGTCGAAAATTCCAACCAGTTAATACTTTATCATTAAATAAAACAGTACTACTAGAATGAGTAATATTGATTCCAACACCGCACATAACGTTTCTGAAACCTTAAATTTAAAACTTAAAAACGTTTTTCCAAAGCGCTTAAAAATGGTTCTAGAACGTCTTTAAAACGTAAATTGTCCGTAGCTGAGCTCAGCATAAGTTTACATGAAACTTTTAAGAAATGTTTGCCGAAAGTTTTTGAAACGTACCTAAATATAGTGCAAATTCAGGAGAAAAATAAATTGTTATCATTCATTTAACAGTACCTAAATTTATTAAAAGTAATGACAATAACCGTAAAATTAAAAATATGAGACAAAAAATTGTCGTACCGCAGACATGACCTGGTTTTGCCTGGATAAGAAGCGAACTAATCCTATCAATTTGACCAGAGTAGACGGAATTTCTCATATACAAAATAAAGTTTTTATAGGGTGTAAGTACCACTATTTTTGTTTTACGTACTGACAACTGCATTTAGACAATTATAAAGCATTAAAATATTTTTTTTAATTCGACTATGTACTAAGTAATCATAAGGTATAAAATCTCTATTAAATGCAAACTTAATACGAAAGTAGACCATCGCATAAAATTCTATGAGTAAACGTAAGACAAAAAAATGTTATTCGTGAAAGATAAAAATGTTTTCAAACTAAATTCAGTAAGTCAATTGTCCCAACAAACATTTGTATTTGCATAATTTATTTGTAAAGATTGTTAAATTTCTGCCTGAATCACACTGGCCGGTATTTATTTCCCGATCCCTCTAACATAGATTTTCTTATGTCACGAAGTCCGGTATTTAATTTCCGCCCGAGTCATGCTGGCTGGAATACAGTACACGACCCCTCCATCATGGGTTTTCTTGTTCCGGAAGGTCAGATATTGAATTCCGGCCATCGTTACGGTTTTTCTTCGTTAACCCCGAGTAAATAATTAAACTGCATCGCAAAGCCTTAAGTACTAGTATAATTTTTTCCTTTTTTCTAAAAGTATACAGCGGCTTCTACTTAGTGGCCCAATTTGGCACGCACACGTTTGATACGTTTTATAATATAGTTTAGTGCTTTTGCTAGCACAGCTTGATGCAATTTAGGAAAGCATAGGTATAGAATTTTTGTGTTCAGATGTAATTTGTAAGTTAACTATTATTTTGAATTGCTCATTTGATATACTAGTGTATTCTTAAAAGGTTGTCAATCGACAACAAAATATTTACATAAAAAAAAAACATTTATTTCCAACTGTTCGAGTGTTGTTGCTATTATTTTATATCCATCTAATATGAGTATAGACATGGACAAATAAAAATAAAAATCAAACTTTATAAATTACAAAGACATTAATTATTTGTTTACTTAAACTCTGTATTATTTCATTCTTATACAATCAAGAGAATTTCTTTAACTGCAATACTCACTCACCCTGGCACGGAACAGCATTGTGGATCAGCATGTAATTAAGTATACCAAGTGTATTATCATGCATTTACTTTAGTTATATAGCTAAAGTTTGCGACAGACTTCTAAAATTTGTTTATTACTCTGTTTCTGATATTTCCAAACCTTGTTTTGGATTGATATAGACTAATTGTTCGAGCACTATTAAAAAATTGTATCACATGATAATAAAGAGTAAATGGCTACCTCAAAGAAGAAATCTTTACTTGGATATAGGTACCTTGACGTTTTCTCCAAACATCTATAATATTCAAATGAATATTTCAACAGTACATCTATTGACTACAAGCACGTCTCGGGTGGCACCACCACTAAATTTTCCAGCATAAAAGCATTACTTTTTGTGGGAAAAGTTACGTTTTTATTTACTGTGAATTATTTATCATGAAAAGTTATTCAGAATCAGTGTTTCTAACAGTATTAGTATTTTATTAAAGAAACATTCAGGCGTTCTTAAAACATTATCATATTAGCTAAAACTAAAAAACTCGTGTGGCACCATACCGACTTAACTGATCAGCTGTACAACAGATGAGGAGACCGCGATAACTCAACGCCATATCAAAGTAAACGATAAATTAAAGCAAAAATATGTTTATGTGTCTGTTACATATGTGACACACGTATGCAGGAATCACTGATCACCATAGATGAGCACATAAATCAATATCCATACAAATTTTTCGTATTTTTTCACACCAGACAACTTTTTATTCCTTATTTTACTTTATGATGGACATTGAGTTACAAATATTTTTCCAATTACACAATGATGTGTTTGATACATCTTCATTGCTGGTTTTTATCTGACTCCTGATCCACCGTACATCTGATCTGTCAAGTCCGTTAGATGTCAAACATATTTTTCATTTTTAGCTAATAAGGTACTGTTTTAAGGATGCCTGAATATTCTCTTTAATAATGTACTTATACGTCTTGTTAGGAAAACATATTTCAAACATCGGTTTAGAATGAATAATTGACAAAAATAAAAATGTTTATTCTTCCGTAAAAAGTGATGCTTTTATGCTGGCGAATTTTGTATGTGATCCTGGCAGTATGACTCGATACCTGCTTGTATTCAAAAAGTAGCACTTGTATGAACTATAAGTTTAACCATTTGTATGAATCTGATATAAACCGGCCTATTTAACAATTTTTTCAAACATTATTATTACTTTTACGCTTTACATAACAATATTTTCAAACATTTTTATTATTCTTTTAT
>JAPYYV010018385.1:0-18747 GCA_030522625.1 Copidosoma aretas | reverse complement strand
CAGCAGCAGGATGTCGAAGAAAATCCCGGGAATCGAAGCGCTGGTGGTGAACGCGATCCGGCAGCTCCAGGAGGTCCAGGGCTCGACGACCAAGGAGATAACCAGCTTCCTCTCCCAGAAGTGCAACCTCAGCGGGCCGGAGATAAAACGCGCCATCCAGCTGACCATCAAGCGCGGCCTCAACTACGGCATCCTCCAGCGCTCGAAGCGGTAGGTGGACGTTCCCCCCCCCCCCCCCCCCCCCCCCCCCCCCCCCCCCCCCCCGGAGCGGGGGGGGGGCGCCCCCCCCCCCCCCCCCCCCCCCCCGCCTTTCGTCGAGTCGCAAAATTCCCGAACCTCCCCCTCCGCAGGGGCTTCGTGACCTGCGACAAGAGCAACATCCCCGAGCCCCTCGAGCCCGACCAGCTGATGCCCGACTGCATCGGCTGCCAGCACTCGCTCTGCTACACGAGCGCCCGGGGCCGCAGCCGTCGCCGCGGCCGCAGCAGCATGCGCCTGCGCAAGCACAAGGGCCGGCGCTCCCGTACCTCCCGCAGGAGCGGCAAGAGCAGGAGCCGTCGGCATCACGGCAGGAGGCGCGCCGTGCGGGCCAGGAGCCGCAAGTCCGTGGGCGCCAAGAGGGCCGGGATGCGCAAGGTCGCGAAGAAGAGCAGGTTCGTACGGGCGGGGAGGTACGGCCGCGTTTTGCAGGGGCGAGGCCAATGCAGGTGTCGCCAAATTCGTTTTAGGGCCAGGAACACGGACGAAGAGGACAGGCCGAGCAGCAGGCAGAGATCGACCTCCAAGGTCCAGACGCCCGAGAACAGCCAGCCGAGTCGCCAGCAGCAGTAGCGGTCCGGTGGCCGGAATCGTGTCCGGGGAAATTGTACATTTTTTACACTGCGTCCGTATACAACGATCTGGCGACGCGTCCCCCCGCCGCTTGTAGCCTCTGTTTTTGTTTTGTTTTTTTAAACACACACACACCGTTTTGTAGTCCCTCTATTTTGTAACGTGAACGTTTTTTTTTTCGGTACACCGGCTGAGATGTGTGGCCAACTCTTGCGCTTTCTACCATAATAAACTATCGTCCTCTGCCTTGTCACGAGGGATTTTTCGTTTTTTTCCCCAAAGGGGTCGGGAGGAAGACTGCGTGTATTATTTACGACGGGCTCTTTTCATCGTTCCGCAAACATGTTCCGAAAGCCGTTTTTTTTCGGAGCCTTTCTCCGCTCCGGCTGATATTTTTTCCAAATCTGGAGCGCTACGGCTATACAGAGTCGTGTATAATAAGAAGAGGAGGAAGCAGACGAGGCTCTTTGATAACGATAAAAATACACCGATCGTGCTCGAAACACGCGCACTTTGCACGATGAATGTAACCATCACCTGCACTGTAACGATCGTCGTAAAATCGGCAGCCGCTAATTACCGGACTCCGGTGTCAGAGACCTTCGACACCTAGGCTCTAATAGAGGCAGTCTGAACGAGGAGAGAGGAAAAAAAAAAGGGACGAGTCGCTTCGCGAGAGAGAAGAAGACGGAGGAGAGTCGGTCGATCCAACCCTACGGCATCTCTCCGTCCTTCCTTCTCAACAGCTTCTTAGCGCTCTCGGGAGTCTCGGGTGGACAGAGTATATAAGTAAGTTTGCAGCGCGTGTGAGCACATGTGCCCGGCCTTGCCGGTTAATGATACAGTCCCGCTAATGACGCGTTGCTATTTTATATATAGACCTGCTGCATACTCTCTCGTGCACGTATGAGTAGACGTATGCACATACCGTACAACCAACATCTGCAGCAAGCACATGGAAGCACACCGCGCGTATACAAGACGTATGCGCCACGTGAAGTATCGTCTCTCAGTTCCATCCACAGCTTTTCTCTCAACTTCGTACAGCTTCGTACAGTTTCCCAGATTTCTGCATCCGTTGGGTTTTTGGATTTCACACGTGTGCAGGAATTTTTACAGATGTTCCGGACCGATGGTCATCTCGCCGTCATCTTTGCGCATTGGGAGGCATACCACGGACAGATGCGTCTTTGTAGCGATGGCAAACGAGCGGAGCCAGCGCACTGTATAGGTATAAGGCACGCTAAATAGCGAGTACTATTTTTCGAGCGGCGCCGCAAAACCCTCGCCAACGCATCTCCTTCTGCGGTTGGCGTACAGCGATTCTGGCACAAAACTAATCAAAATATTATATATGGAACAAAATTTTACGAATCTAATTAGGTCCATGCCGGAGCAAGAGCACTCCATCACACAACGTTTCACCACGTACGAAACATCCGATCCATCATCCGCGGCCCAGCAGTATACAAGCTATACAGCCGCGTCGACGGAAAAGTGGAGACGCAGAGGTGCGAAGCTCGAGAGTCGGGGATTCGAAACGCAAGACGGTGGGAGAACGAAAGCGCGTATAGTACGAGATCATCGCTCAGCAAGAAAGGGGAGGGCGAGAAAGATGGTCTCGCTCCCTTTTGTCATTGGTCTCTTCGTCGGGGTGCATTTTCGACCTGATTTTCAGAGGTTATGTATATCACTACGTATCTCTGCAACAGGATAGGGGTAAAATGCATCCCACCCAAATGTATATACGATAAGAGCTAGGAATCACAGTGGCGTCGGAATAATATTTATCGCTCCAGTATAGCCGATCGATTTTGTAAGATCTGTGTACAAATACATGATTGTGAGGCCGATTTGGTAATACGCGTGTGTAAATATATAAGAGTTGCAGCAGCGTGGATCGGTGCCGTAAGAGAGAGAGAGTACAATATCGTTGAGTTTCGGAGAAACATGATTCTCGGCATCGAATTCCAAACTAGCGCGATAAGATAAGCTGACGCATGGTTACGCGCGCGCCGGACGCTTCAGTTGTTACCGATCACAAATATACAAGTAATACGCCGAGCGACGAGTTTCACCCGCGACCGATTTCGTGCGGCAACCGACGCGCCCCTCTGGAAGATCGATTTTCAAAATCCATCGGGAGGGGCCCGCAGGCGGAGGGTCCGGCTGGCCGAGCTCCAAAAAGTGCCTGATGTCCACACACTGCACGAGGAGGGAAAAAGTCGTGGCGGTATGATACACTTTCGCGCGTGCTGGGAATCTGGGATCACGGCTGGTTTGCCAAATAAAAGCAAAAGCGCGCGAGGGAACGGGCGAACGAATGGCGAGAGAGTCCGTGCGTATTGAGTTTGCGTGGCGTTCGCCTCGTGATCCGGGAGAGCGAGAGCTCGCAAGAGCCAGCGGCTTATGTACGCGCTCCTCCGCGTGACCGGCGCGACGCGCGCCAGTCTCGCGTCGGCTGCAGGTTCGCGAAGAGGAGTCTGCTGCAGGGTACTGCGGAGGCAGGTGGATTGGCTTATTTTCATCGACTGTATGGACACATCACACGGCACGTGCTGGTGGAATCCGGTCAACCTGTTTTGGCAGAATTATTGTACACGGTGCCGATGATTTTATAGAGAAAATAGGTGAAATTAGAAAGATTTAGTTTTTAGCGTGATACTTTGAGAGATTGAAAAAGGTATTATTACGAGACTTTAGCAGCGACAAGTAGGATGAATATATTGCACGTTGGCAAAAATTTCACGTTTCGTTGACACAGTTGGTGATATACTTTGTGATACTCTCGTATCCAATTAGAATTAATTCGAGAAGATCTCCCGTGCGCACAAACTAATCTCGCGTCACGTTTGAGATTCAACTCTGTATTAATTAATGTATTATGATTTACATATTTATTTCGGTCGAAAAATAAATGTATCTCGGCTCGTTGGAAATTCTTTTTGAGCGGAACAATCTTTATTTTGTAAAAACAACGCGGATACATATTACAACGTCAAAGGATCGAATCACGCATAAGCCGACGCTGCACTCAACCGCGGCAGGCATCCTCGGCAACAGCAAAAAATCACCAAAGCCTTCGTCTCAGCGCAACGACGCGCTTTTACCCCCCCCCCGACGAATCGAATCTCCCTTACCCCTTTGGAAAGATCGTCTACCGCCCGCAGAGAGAGAAAAAAGGGTGGCCCTTCTTCGCTCGGACGAAATCGCCGGTCGAAAGCTCAGCGTCAACCTTCGCCGGCGAAGCCCCGCGCGTGTATTGTTCGTCTCCCTTCGCCGTTATTACAACTCACACGGCAGGTGCTTCCCGCAGCGGCGCGTATCCCTTCAATTGCATTAAGCTCGAGCGAGCTTCGGACAATGGCCCTTTGCGACGCCCATTAGTCGCTTCTTACATTTCGAAGAGAATCTTCTTGATACCGTAAGGGACGTCCTGCAATGAGCGCTCCCGAAAGTTCGGTTTTTAAGGCTTTTAAGGAGAATCTGGTTTCTCGTTGAGATTTTGAAATGTTATACACTAGGGATAGGGGTGAGAGCCGTGTGCGCGTTCCTTTTTGATTGGTTAACATTGTTGTTGTCCGATCCAAACGACTCAAGCCCCATCAGGATATTTCGTTCCGTTGGTTCGTATCATTGCATACGTAAGTACTGAATCTTTGTTTTCTTTTTGGGATTTGGCTTTTACCATATTAAATAATACGTACAGTATACCAGGTTATTAAAAATGCCTGGATATAGGTGTCGGGGTGTAATCGCGTTAACGATATACTCAGCCGAACCGGTGATCCTTCAAAGATTAGTACTACGCAGAGTTGGAGAGGCACGAAAAAAAGAGAGAGCAGGCGCTCGTTAAAACTTTTCTCGTTCGTCCGGGGCGAAAATTTACCGGCTGAATTCAGCGCGGGTCAGCGGAGCCAGCGAGCGAAAGAAATGGGGGAAACAGAATACCCGTAACGCGAACACGAACAAACGAATAACGCATGAAAAATAAAATACACACAATACCTACACGTATAAATCTACCACAATGACTACTTCTGTTCTATGCTATATAATTATATCCTATACATACGTGCCCCAAGAGACCTTATATATAGAAAGGTAACGCAAGTATACAGAGGTAACTGCAGCTCCGCCCCCGCTGCATAGGAAAAATGAGAAGTAAAGTAATAAGTATGTGGAGAGCGAAAAGAAGAAAGACGTGGGAGTGGTATATAGGTAGAGGGTCATATAGGGTCATATATTGTATATTTACATGCTGAGCAGAGCTATATATGTAAGTAAGCAGTATGTCTGCTGCTGTTTCGTTACAGGCGCGATGACGCAATGACGGCGACTATCGTCAATTATATGTATACGACAATGACAACGACGCCGCCGACGTGTATACATCGTCATATTATATCCAGCGCTGCAGCTTATATATACCCTACAGGGAGGGCCGCCGGTGACGACGTTGCGTGTAATATGCATCGCACGTGCAGACGCCGGCGATCGTACAGTAAGTATATAGGTATAACCATTATGCAGTAGAATGTCAAATCGTAATGTGACGCGTCGTTTGCTCGCATCAAGAGAATGCAATGCGTGTGATGCGGGAGGGCACATAGTATACATCATTTGATGGGGAGAGCGCGCACAAGTTTATAGTGCAGTATGAAGCTACTATAAAAAATTAGTATCGTCCAACCAACACATCGTTGTACAAAGTACCTACATACGTGGTTCAATACAACTTACATCTTGTGTATCCGGAAATCAGTGTCTACAATGAAATGATCGTGAAAAGCATTGACCAACAGTCTTACCTGAAACAGACAAAAAAAAGTAATAATTAGACGAGATATTATGATTATAATGTAAATTTCGCATCATTTATTGATATAATTTTTTTTCGGCCATCAAGCATTTTTCAAGAGCATACGACAAAAAAATCCCCACTTTCATTCAATGTAAAGCGCGGCACATTCACGAAACTTAACGAATATACGAATATTCGAGAAAGAGTCGACCGCGAGATCTTGAATGGAGACAACGCGAGGAAAATTACCGATCCACGTATATATACTTATAATTTACACGGGCACACGCGCGTTACATACATTTATATACACACGGGCGCGTCCGCACAATGACTTTTCTCAATCAGATGCAAATTCAGTTTCGTTTTACGGCGCATTCGCACGCTCCGCACACACACACGCGCGCGCGCGCGCTGACTTAATTTTAGAATGCCGCTCGCGGACAGCCGTTTGCCCGAGCATCGCGCATTCGTGTGCCTATATAAACGCACAACAGAGCGATGGCGAGCGCAACCTTTGCATTGAGTGTTATATCTTTATTGTCCCTATGCTGTTGCTGCTGATTTCGCTAGCTTAGGCGACATGTGACATTGATGCGATCGTTGTAGGGACGCGTTTGTGAGTGTGAGCTAGGTGTACAGTTGTTATACTGATTGTGTTTGGTGTTTCGTCGAAGAGGAAAGAACGATTCAAAGAATTACGTCGATACAAAATCCTGGGGGACGGAAACAAGTCAGCATATTATTCGAATGTACTAATGCACGGGACTCGGGTGTACCAACGTCCAAAGATTTTGATGCGAACGAACGAGTACCCATTTAGCCCAATAAAATTACAAAGTTTTTTAACGAGCTTTCGGGTGAACAGAATCGGATGTAAAATATATAATCGCGTAACGGAGCCCTATGCTTTTGATGGTTAACGCCGTGAATAACCCTAGCGGCATGTCGCCTGGAATCACCTTCCTCTCATCTCCAGAGACAGAGAAAAAAAATCGGAACCAGGAGCTGCAGTGAGAAGTTGGGGAACAGAGGAAGGTAGGTACTTTTATAAGTTCATCGCTCGAAGAATGTCAGCTAATCAGGATTGGGGTCGCTCGCACACATACACAGTAAGTTCATCCTTCGTGTATTTACCATCAGGCCAGTATAATAATACGTGGGCTGCACAGAGGGGTATTTGGGAGTACTTTGGGGCCATTAATGTCTCGTAGATGGTGAAACTCTACGGTACCCCGAATGAATCTTTTTGTATGCTTATTTTGGGCCATTGAAAAACATGTTGTATTCGTAAGATAGGGTGGATCATGAGAAAGGTTTATGTTGAAATTTATTCATCATAAATTGTTATAATTCAACAACAATCTGTGATTTATTTTGGATTTCCTTCGTTAAATTTTAGATCACTCAAATGTATTTATTAACGATTTACTCTTATTACTTTAAATTGATCTAAAAAATATGCCGTCAAGTTTGAATTTGTCACTGCTGAATAAAAAAAAATTATAATGCCAAAGCAATTTTGGTGTTGTCATGTTTTAAAATTTATCCGACATCGAAAGTTCATGGTCTTCTGTCTTTGTGCATTTTAAATTTTTGTCTACGTTTTCTAATACGTATGTCAAATTAAAGCTCTAATTGTATATCCAAAGGCTTAACTGTTTCGGAACTATAAACTATATTCTATATTTATCGTTTCCAGTATTAAACTAAAGCCAAATTCGCTCTATAAAATTACATTTATGGGTTTTATAGCCGTTTTAAATCCAATACTAAGATATCAGTGGACGAGTAAAAGACATTTGGATACATCAGTTTGAAGTTCGAGACAATAATATCAAGCCAAAAATAGAGAAGTGACGGAAAAAAATTATCTTAATTTGGGGTAGGGTTCTGTTTTGAGCTTCGAAAGCTGTTTCTTGGCTCTTAGACTTTGTACCTAATTGTTGTTTTTTTTTTCTCAGCTTTCGGTTAAACATATTTAGAAAATCCCAAAATGTACCACTACAGAGTTTCGACTGTCTTAAGTGCAGGAAATAATGTGTGCCTGTACTTGCACCTCGAAGATCTAAAATTACACGGTAACTTTAAAATAACTAAAAAATAACCATTTTTTCACCTAACAATGAGAAATACATCGAAAAACTTCCTTTTCAAAAGGTAATATTATCGACAACTAGAATTTGACGGCATATCTTTTAAATCGACCAAAGATCATAAATATGTGCTATTCTTAAGAAAATGCTTTGTTTTTGTCGTAGCAAGCGCCCAAATGTGAACTTTGAAACGTATCCAAATGCAGGGCAATAAGACTGTTCGCTTTTCCTTCAAAAGACAGTAAGTAATACTTACCAGCCGCAGCAGAATAAAGCCCCATTAGAGAGACGGAAGGGAAGGAAGGGAGAGGAAAAAAAGAAAATCGGTCATCATCAGACGGACAGTTGTCAAAGGAGGAAAGAGAGGGAAGGTTCTCGCGCCTCGGGCGGACGGACGCAAGCCTAGCTGCTTAGTCAGAGCTGGTAGTGGTAGCCGTATAGTATAGTATAGCGCGGACGAGCTTGCGGCTTAGAGCCCGAAAATACCCATGCCGAGAGACAGAGAGAGAGAAAGAGTGCGGGCACAAGGGGCACACAGTACCTAGCCAGTAACATCAGCAGCGGCAGCGGCTGTAGAAGTAGCTGCAGGTAGGTATGTCGAAAGCCTCTGGCATATGAAATTCTGGCATTGAGCCACACGCTCTAACGGGCGTGCTGCATAGAAGAGAATGAGAGAGAGAGAGAGAGAGATAGGGTTTAGAGAACAGAGATGGGTTGTGTCGGGCACTACACTGCTGCAGTAGCTTACAGGCCGGGCTTGCTTTTTGGAGACCGAAGCGCGTATTAGCCGTGCGGGTATTGGTACACGAGGCTGCATCCACGAAATTGCGAGCGCGTGGTCTTTGATTGTCGTGCACTGTATGGAATACGCGTCACCGGTGCAGGATCATTAGTTTCCATTTTTTCCTAGCTCCGATTCTAAAATAAGCAACTAGTTTGCAGTTGTAATACCATCCCAATTGTAAATTTACTCCCTAGATTAATCCTGATTGAGAGTAGCCAGAGGTAATACATTGAAAGAAGAACAGGGTATTTTTATTCGCCCCGTGCCAAAATTAGCCCGTTATAATCGGTAAATGAGAGAAAAAAAAACAACGGATTTCATTCATTAGAAACGGACTCACACGGACCTATCTCGATCCATCGACCCAGTAAATTGGTCTGACGATCAAGTGACCCTTTTTTTCCAACATACCAAGAAATATAATGAACCTGAATCCATGACAATTTTCGGGATTATAATTCATCCCGTCTTTACTTCACGAGCAAACTGTTTTGTTGAAACCAATTTTGTCAACAGCCCACACTCATGAGCAGACCGACAGTTTTTTGCCCATATGTTTTGCGTCATGGTTGTGGGACACGCTTTCAAAGAAAAATACGTGTATCTCTGTCATAGCAGATTAGAGCGTATGTAGCACCGCCGATTGAGGATACACAGTCGTACATCAAAAAAAGCAGCCGTTTCCTCTATAAACTTTATTGTTTTATGGGCTGTATCGCAGCGTCGTATCTAGTGTAAAAAGCTCCCCTCTCGGTCTACAGAGTGGCTGTAAAATGGTAGACCTAACCGTTTGTTATTGCGAATAAAATTTCACGATCTGTAAGTTACACCTAGAAATTTCATTATTCCGTTTAGCAGACGCATAATCTTTAAACTCTTACGACGAGTGTACGCACGTGTTACGGTTGACCAAGTAGCAAAAATAAACCGCGAGTACAACAACTTTGATGATAATAATCTCTCGCGCTGAGCGCTAATGATGATTACGCCTTGAAATAAACGAAAAAGTGTTGTTCAAGTCGAGCTAGAGAGTTTGTTCATAAACGCGTGTACGCAAACGCCCAACCCTGGGTGGCAAAGTAAATTTAGACGAATGGCGCTCGCGACTCAGAATTTCACGGACAGTGTGCACGCCGAAATACCATTTAGGTAGCAATAAGCGGACGCGCGGGGCGTCGCCTGTATAGCGTAAAGAATAAAATGAGGATTGAAAAAGAGAAAAAGGACCAAAAAAGCAGCCAAACGTCGTCACGGGACGTTGAAGACAACGAATGTGGCGTTGAGGCGTCGTAAACATTAAATTTAAACCTTTGCCTCCCGTTCCTCCGGGAAACAAAGATATAAATAAAAGCGCGCGCCCGCGGTCGAGTATTATAGTATAGGTTATTACATGGCAGAGAGGACTGGCCGATGCGCTCGATAAAAGTGCTGCTGGGCGTGCAAGCGCTCATATGTACGTATACGCACATCCGTAAACTACATATACTTATACAGGTATAGTAAATATACCTATTAGGTTTATCAAGTATAATTTACTTTCGCTATCCAATTTTCAAATATGATGTTAATACGATGTCTGGTAATGCAGATACATTTCGTATCCTGCGAAAAATGACATCTATATAATTTTCAAATTTTCACATTTGACGCGAATCGCCGTAGTACTTAGCTCGAGACTTTACTACCTAATAGCCTCAGGCGTGGTGAACGAATAGTTTGGAGATCGTGGAAGCTATGTACGTGAGTTTTCATACGGTTTTATCGAATAATCGTTTGGAACATGTTTTTGAACTAATTATTTTTAAATATATAATACCCGATATTTATTTGGCGAGTCAAGATTCAAGCAAAAAGCCGTGGAGTTTCCGAGAACACAGAGCAAAGCCTTAAAAAGTACCTACACAAGAGCCCCCTGCGAAGACCTAAAAGCTCTCCAGACAGGTGCGACAGTGTGTATGGTTTTGAAAGGGGTTGCCGCCGCCAACGCGGCTGTATTTGGCAGCGTAGATTATTTTTTCGCCCCTCACGCAGCGTAGATTATTTTTTTCCGACATTTTCTTCCATTGACTTTGTAATCGTATGACAACGTTTAGTAAATTATTTTTGACAAATTATCTTCTATCTGCTGATGCTTGATTGACAAAAAATCAGTAGCTTGGTTTAGGGGGACAAAAAGTAACCGTCTTTGAGAGTTTATTCTTTTCTTGAATACTATGGCAGTAGCTCTGCAATTTTGTTAAATACAGAGTAGCTTATTAAGTCTATAATAGGAATAATGTGTCAGTTTAATTCTTTATGGGATGATAATGTAACCGTTGCACTGCCAGCCTAAAGAATAGAGTATTAGCGAACAGAAACCATTTTTATAACTTTATAACCAGCACAAACGGTTTTTATAACTTTTTTTGCGAGCGCAAGGTACGCTATACGTATACATGCATACGTCTAGCTCGATTTTCGGTAACGAGCTACACATGCAGATATGGTTATATGTGCAGCGTTTTCCTTGCAGGTCAGCTCGGCTATCGATCTCCGGGGATTTGCCCTTTGGGAAACGGAATAACGAGCGATCCTCTGTTATCACGGTAAATTGAATTTCCGTGCGAACGGGACAGAGGTTCGAGCTTCGTTTCGAGAAAAGAAAGCTGCGATTGATCGACAATCTTTTGGACGAGTTGAAAATTTGTAGCGAGGCAAAATTGAAAAGAAATGTCCAATTTTTAAATTTGCATCATTCAATTTATAGACTGTTGAAAATGATGGTAAAAAAAAGGTGATTCGCTGCAACCCACGCACGGCTCGAGCCGAACGACGCGTTAAACGCTCGAAAAACTGGCCCTTCCGGACGGAACGCATCGGTATACATGCATGCAGGATCGAAAGCGAGTGAAAGCCCACCCCCGGATTACCATAATGTCCGAGCGCATCGGAAAAAAAAGATCACCATACATGATAATTCGACTCCCGCCCGGCGGAAGAGCCGACAAAAACCGACCCACGCTGACTCTCCCCGCGATCCCCGTCCCGTTCGAAATACGCACAGCTCGGCCCTTTTCGAAAAAGGGACGATTTCGTCTCACCCGCGCTTGGTGCACAGTATATAAGTGTTTCGACGATGTGCAGCGCGTCCGGCTCGTGAAAATGCGAGACGTTTCCTCGCGGCGATAATGACTCCTAAACGACACAGTTCTTCCTCGGGCTCGCTTTGCCGTTGCCAAGCGGCCCGGAGATCGAGGCTCGTTTCTCCCTCTCTCGCCCTGCGTGTTTTCCCCGTACAATAGACCGACAGCTTATAACAACGCGCTACTTCGTGCGCAGCGAGGGTTTTATGGCGAGTCGAGGCCCTGACGTAGTGCCGATTGTATTTTTCTCAAAAACTTCGTTGCACGCGGGAACATTAATTTCTCCAGCGGGAGCTGCGCCGGTTCAAAAGCACTTTGCAATATTTCTGAAACAACAAGGCCGCCTCGTCCCTCCTTCTGTTCTTCGGCACGTATGTAAGTATGTGTATATACTTTTCTTTTCTCCCGATGTTTTCTATGTAGCGTTGGTCGATTCTTTCCTCTTGTCTGTCCGGTGTATAATAACCATTCGAAAGCGAGACACAATAACAGCAGAAGCGGGACTGCCGCTGCAGACACCGCGACATGAAAATTAATGAAGCAGACGCACGCGCATATTGTACAGCTGTTCGGTTGTTTATTATTACCAGCACTAAAAAAAGAGTCGCCCCCTTTCATTAGGCCGACGGCGACCTCATCGATTCTTCAAGCCGTTTCCAGACCGACGGAATAATGCACACGCTTATCCATGTATAATAAAATAGTTCCACGTATGGGCATTATGCACAAATGTACATAATATACCAACCGTGCGCTGTTTTTTTACAAGCGAATCGAATATATTTGAATGGATAAAGAGGAAGAAAGAAACTCATCTCCCTGATCCTCCATTCGTTCGCAAGATATGGGTATTTCTCTCAACAGTTACTAAGTATTCAAAGTACGGTAGGACGTAGGACTGCATGCGAGCAAACCGAAAACCGTCAGACTCTCCCAGAGCGAACCAGATCCAATCGAGAGAGGCAAGCAGACGGGATATATAGGTAAGTATTAGGTGTTATTGTAGGTACGACAGAGGAGAAAGAGAGAATCGTGCCTTGGCAAGATAATCGAGAGCTCAAGAGAAGATGATGGTGTCTTTCGCTGCTTATAAGTATACAACAACTCCGTAGTCCGTACACGCATGGACATGGAAAGAGCGAGAGAGAAGAGGAGAAGTGTCCAAGGCACGTATATAATACACAGACTCATCTCGCTGCTGGCGACGGCGTCTAGTCGAGGAGATTTCGTCAAGTGCAAAAGTAGAGGCGGAAACGGAGGAAATTAAGTTGAGGACCGAGACGCTGGAGCGTGGAGAAATATAGGAGGGAAAACCCACTCGCGCACCAGTTCACATATTACGACCATCACATAATTATGTTTGATTATACGCTCCAAAAATCGAGGCTTCCCTCGCTAATTCTATCGCCAACTATTTCTCTTTTACAATGATTCCGCCCGAAATATTGTACACTCTCAAGGTCCCCGGCACTTTCGAGGGAATTTCCAACTTCACGCGGAAAGTACAGTCCATCTCTTTGGCTAAGAGAATACGCGACGAACTATAAGGGGAGGAGATATCTGCCGCTACCCAACGATCGCGCAATTTCGGCGAGTCCTTGGCGGCCATTATAATAATACCGTAAAATGTATCGGAAAACTCTGTATCGCGGACATCGTTCGCCGTTCGAGCGTCTTGCCGTTGTTGTTGCGGAATGCAGAGGCGGGGGCGCTGAATCTATGTATAAACGGAACGTCACGGGGAGCAGCGCGTCAGTTGGCGTTTCGGTCCGTCGGCTCTTGTTTTTGCGCGCCGAGTAATTCTAATTCGATCAATGGCTGAAAACGCACAAAAACGCCCCAACGCGGTTAGTCGTTTCCGCCTCGGCGACATATTATATCACGGTATGTATAATGTACTTGTACATGCACTGCGCAGATTTAACTTTTTCGTTGGTAGAAACAGAGCCACGAGACAGTGCTGCTACCGTGACGTGCAGAGAGAAGAGAACGGGCGAGTGGTACTTAAGATACTTATGTGTGATTTATCGAGTGGATCGCGCGACGAAAGCGCCGGCTGATGGTCTATATACATCACCACACAATATAATATAGTAGTGTGCAAAAGGATCGGCCTTGATTCCCGCCCGAATTAATGTATCAGCTATGCTGTTGCCGTTTGGGCGTGTTTTTTACCACGAGCACTTACATACGCATAACACCATCAATTTCTCCCTAGCTTTTTTTTTTTTTTTTTTTGACTTCTACGTACGTAAGTACGTGGATTCGCTCTCTTCCGAATCGAGATTTTTATCGGCGCCAGGGAAAAAAATAGGCCGGAGTTATTCTTTCGGAAGGGGATTTGGGCTGGCGTGATGAAGAGTGCATTTTTTACAACTACAAGTTATTCAAGGTATAGGAACGGGTGGAAGTCAAAATTGGATTTTCGTTCGAAATTACGAGCATGTAGAAGAGAGCGAAATGAGATTTTTTTTTTTTTTCTTTTCATCGATATCAGAATGTGTCTGCGGTTGTTATAAATTTTAATGAAATTGCAAACGTGATTGTAAAAACAGTTGTTTGCAATCCAAAGACAGCGAATTTATCACGACGTAACGAGGAAACAGGACCGCAGGGAACGCTGAAGAAACCTTGTTTTACAGCCACTCCAGGTACAGGGGTATAATAAATTAAAACGAGACCTTCTCTTATATTCGTGAATTTCTTTTCATCGATAAAATCAAGCTAGCTGCAGCATGATTGTATCGTATAGAGAACGGGTTGGATTACGCAAGTAGTTTTTCCGAGCGCTGAAACTGTATACGTAAGTATACACGTGTTCCAGTAATTGGACAGTAATCAGACGCGTGGCGTTGAGAGGAAAGAAAAAATGAAAAAACGAGAAAAACGTACAAAACTTAATGAAAGAACTAACAATTGCCGCGACGAGATATCTCTTCGATTACTTCCGCGCAATATGTTGTCATGTTTCGCTACGTACATCAGCCATTCAGCTGATTTGCGCACAAACTTGTGCTCTGCATGAAAAGTTACAGCGGAAATTTCTCTCGAAACAGTTGTACTTCACAGTTCGAATTGAGGAACGGAAGCTCGTTGCTATTCCGCTTCAAAAGTCTTTCGTCATAATTATCATGAACAGAAGTGATTTATGTATGCACATGCATGGGCTACAGTAGAGGAAGAACGAAAACACACATTTCGCGTAAAAATCAATTATAGAGCAAAACTATTCGCGCAATGATGAAAAATATTGAACACAGAGCAGAGTGATAAAAAAATCTCGGTGTGCAATTACACCGATTTTGCATTCAAGTTACACTTTAATTTTAATATTCAAGGCACCTCGATCACCCTTCTACAGAACACAACAACTCGGTCCGTACAAATAAGTATAAGTTCGCAGGAGGAGGTGGTGGAGGAGGAACCGGTTAACGAGAGCAAGATACATTGTACTGATCCATCGCGAGTGGAGCGCAGGTGCGCCGCGTTAATTAAAGGCCTATATAACCAACAGAACTAACTACGCCATGCAGCGGTGCACACACACCGTCCGTCATTTTTGGGGTATATATATATATATATATATATATATATATACGCCCAATATCATCGCTAGACACGCTAAATGGATGCCTATATTATATGTATACCTGTACAGGTATATATACTTTGCCCGAGTAAGCGTAGCGTATCTCTCTGCAGGGACGCGCGCGAAACACTCCGGCAAACATCGTCTCGCCACGTATCACCGCGAAACGTTTGCTCCGAAAAAATCTCTCTCTATTTTCGAAAACTCGGGAGACAAGTACAAATACTCATCCGCGCACCGGTCCGTGGCCGATGTAAAGAGAAGAAACCTTTTTTTTTTTTTGTTCTCCGCGTTTCCCGAGAACAGCGGACGAAGGAGGACTCTTCCAATTTCCCGCGTCGGCGCTGACATTGTGCTCCGGTCCGTTCCGAGAACCTATGTTGACCGGCTCCTCGGGACCGCTGAATTGAGTCCGCACATCAGATCCGCTCTCGCATATACAGGGCTCGGGACGCGCGGCGAATCTTGCGCGGCTTCTATTGGAAGCGACGCCTTGTCCGCGCGCCCGCGCGCCAATTAAACGCCGTCCGCGACGGAGCGCCGCGCGTTGTGGTTTGACAAACTATGCGTGTACACCGCGCTGTAATTGTTTTGTTCCCCCGACGGATGAACGTGCGAAATACGCTTTGTCGGCTGTACACGTCAGAGGACAGTGAAGAATCAATCGAGTATGTAGTGTTACGTACAGCGGGGATATGAATTACCATATTAATTCATCGGTAAATCAGGTGAACGTGAGTTATTGCGCAACCGTGACGTGCAATATATGTATAAGGCACCCGTTCATCGTCCAAACGAGGCCCCTAAATTCAGTCACATTACGGGTGTAATATGTAGCAATAACCAAATGATATCATACCACGCAGCGTCCGAGGCGATGATTGCGAGCTGTATGACTTTGAGTGGAACGATTAACCGCGGGCGAGCGCCTTATAAATAATACGTCGGATTTCGAATTAACTCCCCGAGTTGGTTGGTCTACAAAAATCATCATCACGTCGCACTCGGTCCGACGAGCGGCCACTACTTACTTGCTTGGTGTATACTATATTTGTATTAATGGACGAGTGCCGAGCTCTATATTAGAGCCGTTGTGTAAAGCGTCGTCATCGAAGGGGTGTGCTACGGACGGACGGAGAGTGGCGTAGCGGCGACATTGTTTATTTTAACATTTCGCGGTTTTCCTCGGCGGACGAAACTTGGCGTCGGACGCGCTTTTCAAAGTTGCGCAAGCCGGCGCACCGATGCGCGAATACGAATATAATGGTAAAGTACAGCAGCGCCGGACGCGCGCGCACCGACTCCAGAGCGCGTGACGTTTTGGCTCGCGGAGTTTTAGCGCGGAGAGCCAAATTAAGGCGCGATGGACGGGGCAGGGGGGGGGGGGGCAAATTGAAATTCCAAAGCTTTATCAATTTCGTATCTAGGGAAACTTGGGCTGCAAGGCCGCGTCGGTCCGTGCGTGCGAGAGCTGATCAATTTTACGGCCGACGTAGTCATATACCTATAATGTACACATTCGCGGGTGCCTGGGAGCGTGTAGATCGATGCTTTGGACACGATTTTTATTCCTATTTTTTTGTTTTAACGAGCTTCGTTGCGCGCGCGACTCCCGCGCCAATCATGCTCGTTGCGGCGAGGAGAACATCAGATCCATACCCGTTCGAATGTAATTTTTTCCTCGAAACGTCGCGGTGCAGAGTTCTCGACTCGCGCGAGTAATTAATTCGACTCGCATCGGCGCGCGATAAAACCGTGCATCCGAACAGATCGCGAATATGGAGCAGTAGCCCAAAATCGGCGAGTAACAACGAAACTAATCCCCCCCCCGCTACTCATCCGCTCGGCCAAACGAAACAGCCGGCGGATTTCCCTCCGCCCAGCCCCCGAAAATCACCGAGAATGCAATCCAGAAGGTACCCCCGGGCCCGCACCAGTGCCCGATCGATACAAAGAGTTGCACACACAGAGAGAGAGAGAGAGAGAGAGAGAGACGCCGACTAGACTTGGAGGCGGAGGAGGAGGACGGAAAAGGCGGGAGGTGCGGAGAAGGAGGCCGACGCCGAGAGAGCGCGCTAGGGCAGAGGGCCAGAAAACGCCGGGGCGGCCGATGCTGCTGACTTTACGAATCGTCCAATTATATACACGAGCGGCGGCGGCGGCGGCGGCGTGCCTCTTCTTCGAGCGATGCACTTTCTTTGTTTCCTTTGACGCATGCACTTATATACATATATAGGAGGCGACGGCGGAGAAAAAAGCCCGAGGGGGAGGAGGAATCGGAGGAGATCGAAGGGGCCGTGTCTCGATCGGCACGCGGTGAAGGTTTTAATGCCGTTTGGAGAGAAGGAGGGGCTTTTGGAGAAAACACTATTAGGGAGGATGGTTTCGGGGTATGATGGGTTGGGGATACACGCAATTATCGTGCGTTCCGTCTTTGCGGAAAGCTTTATCGGTCGGTCGGCGATACTTATACCGCGAAGACGACGACTATCGGCCACAAATCAGTCTCGCGCGCCCAAATATCGTAAATCTTGGCGCGTTTTATCAGCCGGCGTCGAATTTTTACGCGGTACATGTATATTTCAGCGCGAGCACCATCATACGTCGGCAAAATAATACAACCGCGCGCGGAGAATTAATACATCTGCCTCTCGCGTGCCCTCCGGCTTGTTTGTCCCCCGCGAGATTTTTTGCTCGCGCGTGGTTGTTGCGAAAGAAAAAGAAGTCGACGCAGCGAAGCGGGGGGAAAAAAAAAAAAGATCGGCGTGTGGTGCACGAGACGACGACGACGACGACGACGAGAATTGAGTCATGTGTATTACACGCTCGCCGACGACGTAAATATTTTCATCGGCCGTGCATTATTGTGTTTTGAGCATCCATATTACACAACGAGCCTCCGCAGCAGCGCGATCATTGATAATTCGTACAATTTTGCTCGTAACGGAACGAGTGATACATTTCGTCGGCTTCTCTTGTATCTCGTCGGAGGAACAAGAATGTATGTACACTTATCATCGCCGAGAGCTTACATAGCGCTGCACGAGTATTAAAAAAGTAACTCTGTCCATCCATGTCATTTAACTGACGTATGTGTAATATGCTTCCGAATGGATATGGTGTATCGTGCCGGAGAGGAGGAGCAAAAAATCCGACGGATGAAGCAACATGGTACAACGCGTAACGCTATCATTTGTTTTCTCCAATAACGCAACGCTCGCTTCATCGATTATACAGACACGACAAAACTTTCGTCAAACCCCCAAGACCAAGCTACACTTTGAAAATAAATTTCGACGGAAAATACGCCCACCCCGAAACTTGAGCCGCAACTTCAAAAACCCATCGCCGCGCTGTGCCAGGCGTCGAGATAGGAGCCCCCAAAAAAAAGATCCCGCTCCAACTTCCCGCGGTACACGAATATACAATATATACCTATACTGCCCCTCCCCCCTTCGCCCCCCCCGCCCCAGCACCTAATCCATCTTCGCGCTCGCTGTCTCTGCAGTGTATATACAGCG
>JAPYYV010018382.1:0-19770 GCA_030522625.1 Copidosoma aretas | reverse complement strand
CGTCATCGTCATCTCCATCATCATCAGCATCCTCATCATCATCATCATCATCATCATCATCATCATCATCATCATCATCATCATGATTATCATCATCATCATAATCATCATCATCGTGATCGTCATCATTATAATCATCAACATCGTTATAGTCCTCGTCATGCCATCGTTATTGTTATCGTCATTGTCATTGTTATTGTCATCGTCATCGTCATTTCATCGTCATCGTCAGCGTCAATGTCATTATCATCGCCATTCATATCGTCATCATCATTATCATCATAATCATCATCTTCATCATCATTATCATCATCGTCGTCATCGCCATCGTCGTCGTCATCGACATCGTCACTGTCATCGTCATCGCCCTAGTTGTCGTCATTTTCATCGTGATTGTCATCGTCATTGTTATTGTCAACGTTATTATTATCATCAATATCATCATTATCATAATGATTATTAACATCATAATCATCATTGCCATCATTATCATCATCAGTATTATCATTTTCATCATCATCAACATCATCATCATCATCATTATCGTCATTATCATCATCATCATCATCATCATAATCATCGTCATCGTCATCATTATCATTGACATTGTTATAGTCCTCGTCATGTCATCGTTATTGTCATCGCTATTGTCACCGTGATTGTCATTGTCATCCTCATCATCATCATTATCATCATCATCATTATCATCATCATCATCAACGTCTTCGTCATTATCATCATCGTCATTAACATCATCATCATCATCATAATCATCGTCATCGTCAACATCATTATCATGTCATCGTTATTGTCATTGTTATTGTCATCGTGATTGTCATCGACATCATCATCATCATCATCATTGTCATCATCATTATTATAATATCCTTATCATCATCGTCATCGTCATCATCATTATCCTCATCATCGACATCTTTATAGATCTCGTCATGTCATCGTGATTGCCATCGTCATTGTCATCGTTATCGTCAACGCCATCATCATCATCATCATCATTATGATCATCATCATCATCATCATCGTGATCGTCATCATTATTATCATTAACATCGTTATAGTCCTCGTCATGTCATCGTTATTGTCATCGTTATTGTCACTGTGATTGTCATCGTCATCCTCATCATCATCATTATCATCATCATCATCATCGACGTCATCGTCATTATCATCATCGTCATTGTCATCATCATTATCATCATAATCATCGTCATCGTCAACATCATCATCATGTCATCGTTATTGTCATTGTTATTGTCACTGTGACTGTCATCGTCATCCCCATCATCATTATTATCATCATAATTAATATCATTATCATTATCATCATCATCATCATCATCATCATCATCATCGTCATTGCCATCATCATAGACATCGTTATTGTTATCATCATCGTCATGGTCCTCATCATCATCTTCAACATCTTTATAGTCTTTGTCAAGTCATCGTTACTTTCTTCGTCATTGTTATTGTGATTGGCATCGTGATCGTCATCGTCATCGTCATATATATCATCATCATTATCATCATCATCATCATCATCATTATCATCATAATTCTCATCATCATCATTATCATCATCATTAACGTCGTCATCATTATGATCATCATCATCATAATCATCATCATCGTGATCGTCATCATTATTATCATTAACATCGTTATAGTCCTCGTCATGTCATCGTTATTGTCATCGTCGTTGTCATCGTGATTGTCATCTCATCGTCACAGTCATGGTCATTGTCAATGTCATCGTGATTGTCATCGTCATTATAATTATCATTATCATCATCATCATTATCATCCTAATCATCATCATTATCATCATCATCATAATTATCACCACCATCATCATGATCATCTTCATATACATCATCGTCTTCAGCATCATCATCAGAATTATTATTATCATCATCGTTATTATTGTAATTATTCTCATTGTCATTTTTATGATTATCATCAACAACATCATCATCATAAATATACTTATGATAATAATCATCGTCATCGTTCTCATGATTATCATCTTTGTGATCATTATAATCATCCTTATCATTCTTAACATCTTACTTTTTGTCATTCCAATCATCATTGAAATTTTTATTGTTCATATTATCATCATCAAATAAATTAATATCATAATCATCATTATGATCATAATTATCATCATCATATTCATCATCAAAATCATTATCATCATCATGATTATCATCTCTATTATTATCGTCATTATAGTCATGCTTGTCATCATCGTCATTTCTATCATTATTATTATTATCCTTATAATAATTATCAGCATTGTCGTTATACTCATTATCATCATCGTCGCAATCGACATGATCATTATCATCGGTATTATTATAAACATTGTCATTGTCCTCATTCTTATCATCATTGCCATCTGCATTATATTCATCATCATCATTGTCTTAATTATCATTATGATCATCATTTATCATCATTATCATTATCATTATCATCATCGATATCATAATCATTATTACTTTCATTATCATAATCATCCCTATCATCATTATCATCATAACCACTAGCTTTATGATTCTCAACATCATTATGATCATTATTAGTGTCGTAATAATCACTGTCTTTATCATTATCATTGTTATTATCAACATCATCATTCAAATCATTATAACCTTCATCGTCGTCATCGTCATGATTATCACCATCGTCAGCATTATCGTCATCGCCTTCATGGTTTTTTTATTTTCCATAACATTATCATTATTATAATCATCATAATCGTCATTATCGCCGATACTATTTTAAGAATCATCATCAAGGTCATTATAATTATCATAACCATCATTCTTATCATCTTTATTATCATCACAATTATCATCATCATCATTCTTATTATCATCATAATCATTATTATCATCAATATCAGCATCACTTCTATCATCAACATCGTTATAATCATCATCAGTATAATCATCATCATTATCATCTTTATCATGATCATTTGTGTAATTATAATTATTACTAGGATCATCATCAACATCATTTTCACAATTATCATCGTGATATCCTTTATTATTGTCATTATTACCATTTTTATTGTCATCATAATAATCATCACCATTATCGTCTTCGTAATCATTATTACCATCGTCATTGTCATTAATACTATTATCGTTGTTATCTCTATTATTTCTATAATCATCATAATTATCACCTCGATCATCATGTTTATCATTAGCATCATCATTATCATCATTTCCATCATTGTCGTCGTCATCGTCACCATCTTTATCGTCACTTTTATCACAAAAAACATCATCTTAATCATTATAATAATCATTATCGTCATCATCATCGATAAAATCATAATCGAGATCATTATTATCATCATAATAACCATAATTTTTATTGTCAACATTGTCATGATAATTATAATCATCAACATAATGTTTATTATCATAAACATCATCATTATCATAATTATCATCATCATTATCATTATGATCATTATCATCATAATAATAATCATCGTCATCATCTTTATCATCATCATTATTATCATTATCATCAACGTCGTGATCATCATCCTCATTATGATCATCATCGGCGCCATGATCGCCATCATCATCACGAAAATCATCATCAACATCATTATCACAGCTATTATGGTCCTTAATATTATCATTGTCATCATCATCATCATCATTGTCGTCATCGTTATCATTGTTTACATCGTCATCATCCTCATAACACTTTTATCATCATCAACATCATTATCATTATAATCATCATTATCGCCATAATCGCCATCGTCATAATCAAGATTATCATCAACATCATTATCACAGATATTATAGTCATTAATATTATCATTGCCATCATCATTATAATTATTATCGTCTTTCTGATCATAATTATAATAATTAACATCATCGTCTTCATAATCATTATCATTTTTATTATTATCATCATCGTTATTATCATCATTTTAATCATCAGTATTATGCTCAGCATCATCGTCATCATGATCAACATCGTCATCTTAATTATCATCATAATTATTGAGATCATGATCATTATCATTATTGTCGGAATCGTCTTTTTCCTTATCCTTATGATCATCATCATAACTATCACCTTTATTGTCATGATCATTATCATCCTTAGGATTACTACATCATCATTATGAAAATCTTTATTGTCATCATCGTCATTATTAAAATAATCATCATTATTACCACTATTATCATGATCATCACTATCTACATCATCATTATCATCATCATCATTATCTTTATTATCATTATGATCATCATCAGCATCATTAATATTATCATTTTATCGTCATCATGATTATCGACATTATCATCATTGTTATCATCATTGTCATTATCCTTATCGTCACTCTTATCATCATTATCATCAATTCGTCATTATGATCATAATAATCGTCATTATCGCCATCATCGTAAAAATTATTATCATCATAATCATCATTATCATCATTATCAGCATCACTTTCATCATTAAGATCATCAATATCATTATAATAACAATAAAAATCATCATCATCATTATCTCCGACATCATTACTATTATTGTCATCATTGTCGTTATCGTCATTATTATAATCATCGCCATTGTCGTCAGCCATATCATCACCGTCATCTATATTATTATTATTACCAACATAATCATAATTATCACCATGATCATTATCATAATAATCATTATCATTCTTGGTCGTTGTTATAATCATTATTATTATCATTATTATGATGTTATTATTATCATTATTATCATCAGTATTATCATCATAGTCATCACCTTTAAAGTCATCATCATTATCATCAACATAACAGTTATTTCTATCAATATCATCTTTCTCATGACCATTAACATTGTCACCATCATCATGATCATCATCATTGTCATCATAATTATCGTTACCGTAGTCATTATTATCATCATCGTAATTTTATTATCGTTATTTTTATCATTATCATCGCCATTATTATAATAATAGTCATCAAAATCCTTGTGATTATTAGTACTATCATCGACATTATTGGTAATATCATTATCATTAAAATAATCATGATCACCATTATCATTATTATCATCACCACTCTGATCATGCTCCTCCGATTATTATTATCTTCATCATCATAATCATCATCACTACTATCATCATGATCCTTAACATTATCATGATCATCATCAGTATCATTATTATGATCAGTAGTTCAATTATTATCATCATTATTATTATCGTGATAAACAATATTATGATTTTTATCATCATAATCATCATTATCACAATCAATATAATCATCATCGTCAATATCGTCGTCATCGTCACTGTCTTACTCATTATCAACGTTACCATCATGGTCATCAACCTTATGATCATCATAGTTATTATTGCCTTTACTGTGATCATCATCAAAGTTATTATCATCATCGTCATTATTATCGTAATCATCATTGTCATTATTATAATCATCACCACCATCAGTATGATTCTCAACATCATCATAATCATTATTATCATCAACATTATCATCATAGTCATCATCCTTATCGTCACTTTCATTATCTTTAACATCATCATCAACATTATGATTATTATCGTCAACATCGCCATCATCATCATCAAAACCATTATCAAAATCATCATCATTATTATCGCTATTGTCGTCATCCTTATCATCATTGTCATTTTAATTATTTCTATTATTATCATTACCTTAACCATTACCATGATCATCATAGCCATCATGATTTTTAACAGTATCATCATTAATATCATTATCACAGTTATAATCGTCACCATCATCAATATTATCATCATTTTCGTCATCATCGTCATCATATTCATTATCATCATCATCGTTATCATCATTATTATCGGAATTGTGGTCATCCTTACCATCGTTGCAATCTTTCATTTTTCATGCTCATTCTTATTATCGTCATCATCGTCATTATCATCATTATTGACATCATCATCACAATCATTATCGAATCACTACCGTTATCATAATCATTAATATCATCATTTTCATTATCATTATTATCATCTTTCTCGTTATCATTAAAATTATCATCATCATCGACATCATTATCATCATTTCTTTCATCATCATCATGATCAGATTTAAATACCCCCCTGTATCATGATCATTATCATCAAAATCATTAACATTTATATCATCATCGATAATAATATTATCGTAATGATTATCACTATCATTATCGCCATTGTCATCATTATTATCATTCTCAACAACTTTGTCGTCAGAATCACTGTCATCGTCATCATTGTCATCATCATTATGATCGTCATCATCCTTATAATCATCATCAACGTCGTCTTTACCATCATCATTATTGTCGTCATCGACATAATCATTATCGTTCTCATCATCATCATCTTCGCCATTGTCGTTATCCTCATCATCATTGACATCTTTATTATCCTTATTATCATTATCATTATTACCATTATTATTTTCATTATCAAAATCAGTATGATTAATATTTTTATCATTTTCAATATCAGAATTTTTAAAGTCATCTTTATATTCATTATCATCATCATCATTATCGTCATTATCATCATCACTACTATAATAATTTTCATCAACATCATTATGATCATCATAAGTATAATCATTATTATCATCATTATCATCCTTATTATTATCATTATTATTTCCATTGTCTTTATCGTCATCATCATAAGCATTATCATCATAACCATCATAATTATCATGTGCTGTTTTTATCATCATTATTATCATCATCATCATCATCATCATCATCATCATCGTCATTGTCGTCAACTTCATCATTATTGTCGTGATTATAATTTATGACATAATCATCATCATCGTGATTATCATCTTTAACATCCCTATTATCATCATCATTGTCATCATCATCACTTTTACTATCAGTATAAAGAATGACATCATCATTATCGTTATTATCATAATCATCAGTATTTTCATCATGATAGTCATTATTATCATCATCATTATTAATATCATCATTATAATCATAATCTTCATCAAAATCATTATAATTATATCATAATAATTATCATCTTCATCGCTATCAGTATCATCATCGTCATCAATATTATTATCGTCGACATCATTATCATTATTATTATCATCAGCAACATTATCATTATCATCAGCAATATTATGCTCAATATTATCATTTTCATCATTGTCGTCGTCATTGTCATTATTTTTATCATCATCAACATCATCATCTCAATTATTGTCATAATCATGCTTATTATCATCATCGTCGACATATTTATCACCATGACTATCATAATTATTATTATTATCATTATTGTCATCGTCATCATGAGGATTCTCATTTTTATCATATTTTTTATCAGAAGCATAACTAATATTATTATCATCATCACTATCAACATTAGCATCATTTTCATCATCGTCATCCTTATAATTATTATCAAGGTCATCTTTATTATCAACTTTAAAATAATCCTTATTATCATCATCACCTACATTATCATTATTATAATTATCATCATCGTCATTAACATCATTATTATCATCATTATCATAACTTTAATTATCATCAACCTTACGATCATCATAATTACCATTATTATCATCATGGTCTTGGTCATTGACTTTATTGTCATCATTATCCTTGTTATCATGAGCATTAGCATTTTGATTATCCTCCTAATCATTAGATTCATTAACATTATCATTATTATCATCATTATCCTGATTATTATTATTATTATCATTATCATTATTATCATCTTTGTCATCATTAATATCAACATAATCAGCATTATCATCATAATTATTTATATTATTCATAATATCATTATAATCATCATAATTAGTATTCTCATCATCATTATGAATAACATCATCATCATCATTCTCATGGTTAGTATTATAATTATTATAATTGTTATCATCTTCATCATTATTATCATCATCATTATCACTATAAGTGTCATTTGTATCACCATCATCATGAATGTCATTATAATCAGCATCATCATAATCATCATTGTCATCGACATATTTATCATCATCATCATCACTTTTAACGAGACTATCATTATCATCAGCAGTATTCTCATCAATTTCATCAGCATCATTATCATTATCGTCATTATTATCATCATCGTTATCATTATCTCTATCATTATGATCCTTATTATTATTATCATTATTATTATCATCATTATTATAATATTTATCAAAAACATTTTCATCAACAGCATTATCATACTCATCATCATTATTGTCATCATCTTCGTCTTCATTAGCATTATTTTCATCATCTTTATCATTATCAACATCATGATTATCATCATAGTTATTATTATCATTATCAATATCATTATCGACATCTTCACGGTTTTAAATGTCCTCATCATGATTTTGATTATCATTTTCATCGACATCGTCATCATCATTATCATCAGCATCAGAAGCCTCATTAATTATTCTATCAGCAATGTTAGTATCATCATCATCCTTATTATTATTATAATTATTAATATTATCATTATCATTAGTATTTACAGCATCAGCATCATCATTATCACCATCGTCATTAGCATTGTTTATAGCATCTTTGCCATCATCATTATTATCATAATGATCATCATCATCATCATCATCATTATCATTTTTGTCATCATGATCATTATTTTTTCTATCATTATTATCATCACCAACAGCATCATTATCATTAGTATTGTCATCATCATCTTTATCTTTATTTGAATCATCATTGCCATCATCATCATCATTATCATCATTGTCATCAGTATCATCATACTTATCAATATCGTCATCGTCATCGTTTCTATCATCATAAGCATCATCATTATTATCATTGTCATTGTCAATATTATTCTTATCGTCCATCATTATTATCAGTATTTTCGTTTTCGTTGTCGTCATTATTGTAGTCATTGTTATAGCCTATATTTACCATTATCACAATAATCATAATCATTATTATTGCTGTCATCATCATAATCGTACAAGTTTACGTACTTCTGAGAACAATTTATATTTATTCATACAAATCTATTTATAATATCTGCCAAGTTTAAATCTTATGCAGTTTATATTATACGTGCAGTTACCATATCGGCTTAAAGACATCAGAATTGCACTATAAATATAGAAAAATCAGAATACAGTTCTTTGATATTTATTGAATGACTGCATGTTATACATGGTATTACACTTGTGGTTTAAAGTTCCAATGAATTAAGTCAAATAGATTAAATATATTTAACCATGGTGAAAATATTAACACTATTTTAAATTGCTTCCGGAGTCTTTTTAAAATGATAAATTTGTCATTCTTTATCAGCCAAATTATGAGGTGGAATAACCTGGAAAAATGAGGTCCTTAGCAAACTTTATTATATTTCAAATTAGGACAAATTGCATATATTTGAAGTAATTTGATATGGTCTCAAATTCGGTAAATAAAAAAGGTTTTAACCAACAGTAGATAACCAACGCGTCCATTTAATAACTTTTTATTTCAAAAAAGAGAGTATTATCAACTGAACTTTTTAATGACCAATAGTCGACGGTGTATCAAACAACATAAAAGTTTAATGGACAAATCAAACCAAAGACTGACTGAACGAAGAAGAATGGACACATATGCATGCTATGTATACACAGAATAGAAAATTATTATAGCAAGTAACTGCAATGATCTAGGTATATTTTATGTAACTGATTATCATATAATAAATACATAAAAACGAAAGACTACTGAAGCCGTGATGCGTAATATATGAAGCTTAAGTGTAAGTATAAGAACATATTTGTCTTACCATGGACGCAAAGTTTGACTTTGCACCCTCGGAAAGAAAAACNNNNCCGGCCCTAGGGCGCAAAGTGATTAGCGGGCCCAAAGTGTGCCCACGGGCGCAAAGTTTGACTTTGCACCCTCGGAAAGAAAAACGTCGTTCGCACTTCGGGCACAAACATACAAAAACCCTGCCTTCCGGGACCGATTTTTTTACTTTGCGCCCATGGTACGAAATGTACTATATTATTGTGATACATACGCAATACGTCGCATTTGAGATGATAAGAGGATACCCAAAAAAAAAACGTAAGGAAAGCAAAGTGAATCAATACAACAATGGTAATTTGCAAATTTTTTATAAATAGAATGAACAAATAAATGTCATGCAGAAAAAAATGCAAAATGAGACATATCGAAATATTTGGGGAGTGTTAGTCAAACAAAATAGAAATTTGTCGTGATAATACAAGAGGAACTCTTCGTGATCGTAGAATACAACAGAAATAATAAATAATGTAATTAGCAAGATCAGAGTATTTATAATTTCATCTGGCGATCACGAATTTTTTTGATGATTTACATATGTATAACGAATATTTAGAAGTGAGGCTTCATAATTAAAAATAAAAATTTAATTTTGATTATTTCAAATACTAATTTACCAAGACTACTTTATAATATTATTAAATTGTTAATTTATTGTACAAATTATGAATATATATTACATTTAAAGTAGTTACATGTAAATATTAATTTAACTCATGAGCATACAACAAGAGGTTGGTTCGCGATGTACCAAAGCCCCATACGCATATGTATCATTCTATATTATATAAATGTTTTTTTTAAAGTATTCCACACAAACCCCCCACTGCCCACCCAATACCCTTTATCGACTCCCTACCACCTCATCATAGTACTTTCGCTGTCCCCTCTATCAAATAAGAAAAAATTATGTTGTTTTCTCCGTTATTTAAAAAAAAATTCTTTTTGTTGAATCCCCTGAACACGCCCTGCTGCTGCAATGCAGAAAAAGTGACTTGACTGTTTCAAATAAACTTCCCAACTACAGTTTTAAAGTTATTCGGTTGATTTTTTTTCAAATATTTGTAACCTTATTTTCTACTGATTCCTCTGGGGGCATTTTCTATTTATGACCTGATATTCTTTTAATTGTCCCCATAACTTCCAAAAGACCTATGCGTTTTATAGGTTTTTAAGTTTGTGTCTCCTCAAAGGGTGATATACATTGAAAAAATAGTGCCTGATAAGTTTTTGTGGTGGCTGAATGCAGATTTGCTATCAGCTAGCCAAAATTCCAAATGACGTATTTGATATAGCGTACGATAATTATTTAAAAATCATAAAAATTCGAAAAGAACGTATATGAAGGCTATTGTGATCGCTTATCACGAACTTTCTATCATATAACCAAAATTGAAAATGGCAGATTGAATATGCTGGACGAAAACTTTTCAAAAATCAGCATAAATCGTATAATAACACATGCAGGGGTTCTTGTGGTCGCGTATCACGAATTTGCATTCATATAACTAAAAGTCAAATTAGCAAATTCAATATGAAAGACAGAAATTTTTTTATTTAGCAAAATACGTAATAATCTGAATTAAGTGGTTTTTTAAGTCGCTGATTGCGAAGATTCTGTCCGATACTCTTAATTTAAATTGGTCTTTTACCTATTACTAACAATGAGGTAAAACATTGTATATAATTTCTGTTATTAGTACTCAATGCGTCCACATGTCGCCAAGTACATTCCTGCATTCGCCACAGTATGCTAAGTACATTCCCACCCACTAACCCAAAAAATTTAGTAAATTTTGTCCTAAAACTGCATATCTGACAGGACAATTTATAAATAACCAAGGGTTCTTGTAATATTATCCTGAATTTATGTACACAAGTTGCAGGTACTTTTAAATAATCTACGATTGAATATTATTATGCTAAAAAATTTATATAATGTTTTCATTCATTTCTGCAAATAAAATAAAAATTTTCCTACCTCAGGCACTTTTACACGACTATTACACCCTCGATACGAAAAATAGGATTTACCACTTATGTGCATCTGAACAAGGGGTCCCAACGGTCCCTCGGGCGTCGCTTAACAAGCGCCCTTGGGCTAAGGGACCACCCTAGAGAGATGCACATTTGTGACCAAACAACTATTTCCAACTGTAAAATAAATGATATTTTTTTTTTGATTAAAAATAAAACGGGTATGTCAATATTTTTTTTACCATGTACGGTAAACATACTCAGTTACAGAGAAATAGTCGAGGTGTAAAAATCATATTATGGATGGCAGTCAAACGTACACATTGTTTTTTGGAAAGATCGATCTTTAACTAGTTTTACAGTCAGGGGACTCCTGGACCCTAAACATGCTTTATTTATTGTGTACATATACAGACTTACCATTCAAAAGTTGTTATACATAATTTAAAATTGAAAAATGTTATATAGCCATTCAACCCAGATATTCAAGATGACATAACAAAAAATATTTTATCGACAGACAATTTTTATTAAGGCTAAGATAATAAGAAATAACGTTCTACATCGATAAAGAATATTGTTTGTTGAAAAAATGTATACCTAAAAAATTAGATGTTCAAATTCAAGTTAATATATGTATTAAGTACTTGTATACTTTTTATTCTACATTGTACTTTCCGCAACTGTGTTGTCAGTGTCTAAGCGTATATACATGCAAAGTAGTAACCTTACTTTACGCCCACAAAGAGAAAAAGAAGATACGCAACTCACGTGCAAAATCTTCGCTTCCTTGAGCATACTTTTAATTTTTTAGTTACTTCCCGCCCTAGGGACAAGGTACTCGGCAGCGGCAGAGTGGACCAGCAGGTACGAAGAGTTACTTTGCGCCCTAGTGCCGTAATATACTATTATTTGTGCATCGTTGGTATAAGTATACTATGGAAATAAAATAAAAAATGTAAAACTTAGATGAAAATAACACAGAGAAATTTAATTTTTGTTGTTTATAAATTATAAATCATACAATTTGTACGTTTATTACTGATAACAGCAGTGTAATAAGTTTTATCACCTAACTCTTAGAAATATGTGAATGTCTATTTGAAATAAGAAGTATTAGACAGAATCTTCGTAAAAAGTGAATTGAAAAACCCCAGAACAGAGATTCCTATACATTTTTTGGTTTAAAATAAATTTTCGTCTATAATCAATCCACCATTTCAAATTTCGGTTAACTGACAGCAAATTTTTAAAAAGCAACAACAAGAACCCCCATATTCATTTTTTCCTAAATTATTCAATTTTTGGGAAATTTCTGTCTGCTATATTGAATTCACCATTTTCGATTTCGGTTATCTAATAATAAATGGAAATAAAAATTATTACAGTTATCTGATGACAATTTTAAGTTGAATTTCAGACAAAAAAAATTTGACTATTCGTTCTATTTTTGTATTGCAACTTTCTCTTTTTTATCTTTATTACTCTCAGCTTTACGCTCTAGAGACTTCTGAAATCTTTGTAATCCGCCTTCTCTCCAGTTATAGCAATTATTGATGACGTTGCCTAGGGCCTCATTTATTAGCTATATAACGTCACCATACTTAGGTTAACTTGCTATGATAAAAATATTTAAGCGTTAAAAATAATACTATCTAAATATTATGATCTCAAAATTTGTGTAATAACTTATGAATCGTTAAGATGTACAGTTAAAAACATGTATGTTAAAATAAACTTTGTGCGTAAGTATATATTTTTGTTTTTTTTTTTAAGGTAAGCATTTAAGTAATAATATTCAATAATATTCAAGAATGAGAAATAAGGATACACTCATGCTATATATAATTATATTGTTGGTCCTCATAAAATAGAGATACTAATTTGTAAACTGTAGTAGTTTGAAATATAAAAATTAATAAAAAAAAGTGGCCGTAACTGCTACACAGTTTTAAATTTTTTACCACACCAGGGTTTTGATTGAAGGTATGTGAACTTATTTTAAATTTCTTACCGAACGAAAAATGTAACATTATCGGTTAATAAGCCTAAATTACAAGAGTTCAATGATTAGATTTTGGCGCTGCTGCGTTCTAATTGCTTTACGTCTTCCAAGATTCATAATATTGGATATCCCACCGGAAATTTCGTATGTACTCTGTAGAAACGCAAAGAATAAGCCCTTTTAGAACTAATTTCATTTATCCAAGACAGTGTAATTAATAAAATCATATTTCCAAACTTTGATAATCTAATAGTAGTTTTTTTTCGGGGATATCGACATGTATTTTTGTTCTGTGGTCTTACAAATACAAGTAAATACAAAAAAAAGCTATTATTCAAAAGAGAAAAATTATTATAGATCCTGCGTAAGATATTTTAATTCTACTACTCTCAGTAGTCTTATTTGCACTGTTTGTAATTTATAAACGATCAACCATTTGTGATACTTTGCCTAAAAAGTAAGTAATTCGCAAATATATATTTCAAAAACTTGTTAACGCACCAGCGATTGCACATAACTCATTAGTAGCTCAATATTTTTGGAAATTTATTTCTGTAATTCTATCAAATCATCTAAGAGGTAAAACAAGCTTTTAAAAAAAACACCCAAAAAAAAAACAAAAAACAGAAATGTGCCCATTTTTTAAAAGTTTTTATAATTAAAAATATACACTTATGCAATGTTGTAAAAGTTTATTAAATAATTTGTATCCAACCCTAAAAAATAAATCAATTTTGTTGTTTAATGTCATATTATTGTAGCAAATCAAAAGATTTCAATACAAAAATTACAAATTCAGTACAGTGGAGAAGAAATCTTAAGGACTAGGGTTTTATAAAGCACAGATATGGCTGGATTCACTGATATTCTATATTTCAATAATTAGTCTAATATAATTCTTAAATAAAAGTGCTATAACCATTTTTTTTTTTCATAATTTAGATTGAGAATATATATAATTTTAAAAACTTTTGAAAAATTAAAAGCCTTACTAAAAGTTGTCATCGGAGCATAGGGGTCTGCGCAGGGGGGCGGGCCTCCCTAGTATATATGTATATGTGCATTAGGGTGTTCGTTATTTCCCAAGTTAAGTTTTTTTTGCAATTGCCCCCCAAATTTTTAGTGTATTACCTAAAAAAAAATATCAGACTTAAATCAGCCCTTAATATTCATATCAACACGTGCCTAAATCATAATACGTTTCTTATCTAAAATAGATGGGGTTTGCAACTTAAATATTATTTAATGATTACAATTGAGCCTACCGGCTTTAAGCTATCAATAATGCGATGTTTAGTAATGCAGCTATATTTTATGTGGGCCGCGATAAGATCGACATCTATTGGTAATACTCAAGTTTAAAAATTTTAAAACGTCAAATTCAAGAAAAAATTCACAGATATTAAGTGAAGATGAGAGAAACGACAAAAAAATATCTCAGTCCGGGATCGAACCATGAACTCTCCATTTACTAAACGGATCGCGTTAGTTAGTTACGCTACCGGGGCGTTCGATACTTTTTCGTCGTTTAGTCAAAGACGTATTTTTAAGCCGAATGTCACATAAATTTAATGCCTAATTATTATGAGATAGCTACTGGGTATATAATCACAATTAAATCTACTGGCTATAGGCTATTAATAATGTGATTTCTGGTCATGTTATTGTTCTGTAGCCCACGAAAAGATTGATATTTTTACGTAATACTCAAATTCGAAAGTTTTTATATACTTAATATAACGTTAGGCTGAAAAATACGTCTTTGACTTAACGAAGAAAAAGTACGGAAGGCTTGGGTAGCGTAACTGGCTAGCGCGCTCCGTCTAGAGAATGGAGAGTTACTGGTTCGACACTAGGCTGAGGTATTTTTTCCTCATTTTTCTCATATTAACTTAAAATTCTGCGAATTTTTCATTGCATTTAAAACTTAAACATTTTCTAATTTAAGTATTACAAATGTATGTTAATTTTATTGTGGGCTACAGAAAATGTAGTTGCGTTGCCAGACATCGAATTATTGATAGCTTATAGCCGGTATATTCAGTGGTGATTATATTACCAGTAGCTATCTTAAAATCATTCACTATCAATTCTAATTCTCTATGAAATATAAATATTCAGAAAATCAAGTTACAATTTTTAAAGCTATGCTTTTTATGGCACGTCTTGGCGTTGGCGCTGGGGGTTAACGGAGAGAAACCGTAACGCTTGCCAAAATTAAATACCTGACTTCCAGAAACGAGAAACCCTATGTTAAAGGGGTCGGGTATTAAATTCCGGCCAGTGTGATTCTGAGGCGAATTTAATAGCCCCCCCCTCCAGATACGAAAAAACCCATGTTAGAGGGGTCCGGTATTCCGGTATTAAACTCTGGCCAGCGTACCACAGGATATGAGCAAAATCCCGTTTAATCTGCACTTTGCAGCACTTATTTTTTAAAACAAATAAAGCCAGAGGCACACATATGAAATACGTTTTTTTTTCTTCCCCACATATTCAGGAACATAAGAAAATTTGTAAACACGCAAAAAGTTGAGGGAGACTAACTTTTTTTTTAGCTTTTTCCGAAAAATGTATACAAAAGTAAGAAAAAATTTGATCAATGCAGAAGAGGGTACACTCTTTTGCTTATAACTTTTTTTCTAGATGAGTTATGAAAGTTTTACAAAAATACTCTAAAAGTACTTAAAATAAGCTTTCGCTCAAGCACTAATAAAGATTAAATTGTTAATTCCGTCAACAAATACGGCCGATTGAAGTTTAGGCATTAATCTCTAAAAATTCGTTTTGATCGGTTTCTGAAAAAGGCATTTAAAACCACCGTAACTCTCAACCAGATTAATATCTTTCACTTTATCAGAGCTTGAATCAAACGATTTTAACGAGCTTTCGATTAAAATTTGGAATGTTGAAAAATATTTATCAAGTAAAAAGTTATGGCTGATTGATGATTTGGATTTTTATAATAAATTCTCGATCATAAATATTTTTGCCATGATAATTTTGTATATGATCATCAATTTTAACTTTATATGGGTGTCAATTAAAGTGCTTGAAACAAGCTTTGATTTCAGCCCTGATGGAGTATGCAATATTTATTTAGTCAAAAGTTAAGGCTGGCTTAATTATAGACATCCATAAATTAATAATGTATTATTGAATAATATTGGCTTTTACTAATCATAATGTTTTAAACGTATGCAGATAATTGTTTAAAACATCATGCTTTGTGCATCAAATGACAATAAACATTTAATAGCATAAACGATTCCAATTAAATTAAAATGCATTGCTAGTTTGAATAATTTTAACTGAAAACCGACAGAAGCGTGATTTAATTTTCTTATGTCTATAAGCTTAAACCAGCCGTAACTTTGAACTTAATAAATATTGCATACTACGCCATGGCTAAAATCAAAGCTTCTAGTAAGCACTTTAATTAACGCCAATATAAAGTTGAAATTGATAATTATATAAAAAATTATCATGGCAAAGATATTTAAGATCACGAATTTATCATAAAAAATCAAATCATCAATCAGCCATAACTTTTCACTCCAAGAATATTTTTCAACATTTTAAAGTTTAATTAAAAGCTCGTTAAAAATCGTTTCATTTAAGCTTTGATAAAGTGATAAACATTATTCTGGTCGAGAGTTCCGGTGGTTTCAAGTGTCTTTTTCAGAAATTGATCAAAACGGATTTTTAGAGGTTAAAGCCTAAACTTCAAACGGCCGTATTTGCTGACGAAGTCAACATTTTAATCTTTATCAGTTCTTAAACGAAAGCTCATTTCAAGTACTTTAAGAGTATTTTTGTAGAATTGTAATAACTCATCTAGAAAAAAAGTTATAAGTAAAAGAGTGTACCCTCTTCTGCATGTATTAAATTTTTTCCTACTTTTGTATATATTATCGGAAAAAGCTCAAAAAAAGTTAGTCCCCTCAAGTTTTGGCATGCTCCAAAGTTCAGCTTAAACTTGGAATTGCTCGTTTATTTTGAACTTATATGGTAGAAGTTTTTAGTGCGCTTGCGGGAAAATGACTTGAGGGCTTAGCTATCTAGTGAGTAGAACGGAAAGCTTGATGCCGCTTCCAGCAGGCTGTTTGAATTGCCGTCTTCATATGTACTCTTTTAGCGTTGTTGGCTGTCGTTCGATAGTACAGATGTATTACTATGCTCTACGAAGACTAGCATAGCTCAGGTTTTAGGCTATAATATCTTCATGGAATGCAATACCAAAATTTTGAAAAAAATTTCGCTCTTGTAGAAAATAAGTACATATGTGCTTAATTTACTTTAAAATGATTTCGTGACAACAGAAACTTGAAAAAAGAAAGCACGAAAGATCTTAAAGAGAAAGTAAGATCGACCAAAAATAACCATTTTTACGGGTTTTTTATAGCACACATAAATATCGAGGCGAGCTAATAAAGAGCTTATGATCCACTTTTAAATATAACCTTTGTATCCCATATTTTGGATAAATCATGATAGAGTTCTGGTTACAATTAAAAAAAAAATACAGGTCGTCAAGAAAATTGATATAAATGTGCACTGACTATTTCGACATGATCTCATGACGATATATCCTTTAAATAAAAAAAACAGCATCTCAAGGGGAAATCCGAATAAACCAAAAATAACCATTTGTATGGGTTTCCTGATGGAGAAAACAATATCGCATATGCTTATAAAGTAGTTAGTCAATACGATATTTTTACTATGAAAAATGTCGTTACTTCTGTGCTTGAATATGTCTTTACTATACATATTACAAAAACTGTATTTCTCTAACAAAACTAATTGTTAGAAATTTTGAATGAAACGATTGCTTTAAGAACAGGGTAACAAATTATTTGGAGAGTTCCTGAGATACTACTAAACACAAATTTTTTTAAATATTTCTGTAATGAAAACGAAATAAAATAACGCAGGGAATTAACTCTTAGTGCCAAATAAAGCTTTTTCAATGCTTTATCGGATATTATTCTTCAGGAAAATAAATTAAAGTTTTTTTACCCCGATAACAGAAAAAACAGCTTTTTGGGCATAAAAATTCGTTCTAACAACCTTTATAAGGTATGAAATGTTAATTTTTTTCCGAGCCGCAATGAGCGTACAGAGCAAAATATTTTGAGCCTCAGATTATAAGAATCTGGCGACCGGCATCTAAGGAATAACCGATTGTATGCTCTATGAGAAATAATTATTCAGAAATTCAAAGATTAATCTTTTTAACCAAAATATATCAAGAAACCGCTTTTTAGACATCAAAAATGTATATTACAATCTTGGTAAGGTATGAAACTAAAATTGTTTTTTGGGTCCCTATGAGGATGTAAAACCAAACGTATTAAAGCCCGGATTATTAAAATCGTTACGGTTTCTACGATATGACTGATTATATGGCCACACACACACACACATATATTTTTTTTTAATGATGTTGCAACATTCCAGACACTATTACAAACATTTCCAACATGAATTGAGGAAATATTAATTATTTACTGATACCAAAATCCAGGATAAAGACGAAAGCGAGGGCAAAAACAGAAGCAATTAAAAAATAAGACTAGAAATTTTATGTATAAATAAAATAATCGAAAAGTTAATTCATATTGCTATCTCGATCAAAAAAGAAGAAATTTCATCAAACGTGTAATAATAGTCGTTTTCGTACGAGATCTGAAAGGCTTTATTTCGCGAACCGAGAAGTTTACAGCACGAGCCGCAGGCGAAGGACATAACGAGGTTCGTAAAAAAGCCTTTACGATCGAGTAACGAATGCTATTTTTCCTACCAAGGGTGTACCAGGGTTCCAAAGAGGCCCGAGGTAGGAAATAGTACATTACGCCATCAAGCGCAAAGTA
>JAPYYV010018380.1:0-15528 GCA_030522625.1 Copidosoma aretas | reverse complement strand
CAACTCAAACCACCAGAAAGCGGCGAGCAAGCCAACAAGCCGATCCCCCCGCAGACCCATAAACATCGGACGGATCAAACGACGGCCGACCCGCTGCACCAACGGCTCTTCTACGCTCGCCGAACTCAAAACCCACCAACTACAAACCCGCCGTACTCCTCTGAAGACCAGAAAAAAAAAAAATAGCGGACTCCCACAAACTCCATCATCCATCCTTCCCCGAACTCCCCGACCCGCAATAGTAACTCTCGGCTCATTAGCAGCGGCGCCCGGTCGAACTTTGGCACTCCAGACACCACCGTCCATGTATATTATTAGCCCATCGCGCTCGCTCGCGGGTTTTTCCGTTAACGCCGAACGCGCGAGGTGCAGGCTACGGTCAACAAAACACGTGCCCCACGATGTATACGCACCTGCGGTATACACGCAGTCCGGACGCGACTTATTGCCGGCCAGCAGAGGCGATACGGCCGCAAACTGCGCATCCATCTGGCGCGCGCGCTAATTAGCAGCTCGTGAGGGCTGCTGCGCGCCCCCCCCACCCCCTATACATACGTATATATACTTCCACCTGGAACGGCGCGGGGGTTTATGCGTCCCGCACTTCTGGCGGGGTAATATCGGCCCTCCAGTGCTCTCTGCAAGAATATATGTATACGGCACTGCTGCCACGGCTTTTAGGCTCGATATTTCCAGCGACAGGGGTCTAATGCTGAAAATCCAAAATGGTAAGGTGAAATGAGCTTTTTAGATTTTTCATGACTGTCTAACTCGAATCCGATCGCGCGTATCCGAGCGCTCGATTAATTGAACCCTACACATTTAACAAATTTGTGTAGTTTGCGATTTTACACTGATTATTTGTAAAAATTACACAAAATGTATGTACTTTCTTACACAAAATGGTTGCACTTGTACACAAAGTTTGTATACAAAATACGAGTACAATGGCTAAATAATACAAGATTTGTGTACTCTTAACATGAAACTCGTGTAAAATATAATTTACACAAAACGTGTGTAGTCTGTTCAATTTTGAAACCAAATTTTTCTGTTCATAATTGAATAGATTTCGCATAGTGTAAAGTAATAAACATTGACGAATAATTGACAACCAATGTAACATCATTGTCAGAATTTACCATGCGTACATTGTTATTGTGTTACTTGTATGACTTATTATATTATATAATTACATTATATACGTATACATACGTAATTAAAAACTACTCTATTTAAGTTTTAAGTGTAAGATAAGTCTACTCACATAACGTAATCACCTTATTTCTTCCTCTGTTGTTGATCGCTCACTGCTACTTATAATATCCGTGTTTACTCGACGAATGACTAGATCACACTGCGAGCTTAGTCAACTGAGTGAGTCAGTGGTCAATGACTTAGCTTAGCTGCGCACTATATACTGCGCAATGAGGTGCGCAGATCACCTGATGTTATGCTAACAGTGTGGTTTAATCATTCGTCGAGTGAACACGTATTATACAGATCAGTAAGCGATCAACAACAGAGTAAGAAATAAGAAGATTATGTTTCGTGAGTAGACTTATCTTAAATTTTGAAATTAAATACAGTAATTTTTAATAACTTTTGCGTATATAATGTAATAAAATAAATGGTTATATATTAATAATGTCTTCATATTCAGTTATTTTATCATATAATATACACATAAATATGACAATTAAAAATTTTTGCTAATTTACACTGATTGTTTGTAAAAATTACACTAAATTTATGTACTTTCTTACACAAAATAGTTGCACTTCGTACACAAAGCTTGTATACAAAATACCTCGCAAAATACGAGTACAATGGCTAAATAATACAAGATTTGTGTACTCTCAACATGAAATTCGTGTTAAATATAATTTACACAATAGGTGTGTAGTCTGTTCAATTTCAAACATAATTTTTCTACTTGGGCGGGCGTAAATTTTGGCAGGGACGAAAAATCGATCGACAACTCATGGGCCGTGGACGGGCTTGATTTTTGAATGCCGCCTTGTTTTCTCATCAATTTTGATGCTGTGCTCGAAAAAGAAAATTTATCCGTTCCGACCGAGGGTGAATTAACTATCCAGACTGCATGACGGTGTTAACGCTATAACGGGTGGTACGGGAAAAAATTTACGCGACACCGTGTGGCCTGCCCGTACGGACTATGGGCAATAACGCGGAAAACGCCCAAAGTGCGTAAAGGGTTGGCCATCAATATTCAGAGAACGGCATCGGCGCTCGTGTTCACGTATACGGGAGAGGGAGAAGAAAGAAACGAGGGCGAGGGATAAACGAGGCGAAAAGCGCGTGGAAGGGCGAGAGAAGTCGAGGTGCGCGCGCGGTAACGATAAATGTAAACGCGCCCGGGGGAAGCTCTCTGTTATTAACAATAGTATCGCCTTCGAATAACAATCGACGCGCTCTTGCCGTCCGAGAGCCAGGAGTGTGTGTAAATAGGCTCTGCTCAATATTTGGCCCGATAATACGTGCGGGGCTTCATTTCGCTCCGGTAGCTGCCGATGGCGCGGTGCGCGTGGAAGGAGGCGCGAACAATGGCCTGCCCCTTTTTTCCTTCGTACGCTCTATTTGGTAGTCACGTCAGGTATGCCGCCGCCGGTGGCGTATATAGCCTGGCGAAAAAGTGCGAATGAGAGGAAAAAGATTGGATTACTATTATTATCGTTTTATTGTGTGGGGGGGGGGGGGGCGCATGTGAACGCCGCCTTTTCGCACGTGTCTCTCTCTCTCTCTCCTTTTCTGTCTCCCTCGTGGCGTTTTTTTCTCTTTTTTTTTCCATTCGCTTTGGATTCTCTTTTTCCATATATCCGGAGCTCGCGCGGCGCGATAGAGTCGCGCGTAATACGCTGTATGTGCCTCGATCTCCTTTCATTTTTTCGCGTGGAATTCGCTGAATATGCCGCGCGTGGGAGTTGATCCGGGCAGGGGCGCTAGCTGAGTTTTCTGAATCGTCGGCGGTAAGAAAAGACAAATTTTTCTCATAAGGTTTACTGGGATGTATGGCACTTGGGTGTTCAATTTCGAAAGCTCGTGAGGGGGAATTTCATTGAAACTATACGATGTTTGAAACAAGTTAATCAGAAGAGGATTTTATTTTTTCGAATCAAAAAGTTTGGATCAATCGAAGCATTCTTGTTACGATCGTAGAATAAACGAACCGCAAATTTATACGTCAGGAACATTCTATAATGTGTACTAAAGAAGTGGCAAAATTATTATAATAAATATCCATGTATACTAATCAAGTTTAAATAATCTTTTTTTATCTTCAACGTAATGGAGCATAGCTTTTATCCCACTAAACGTACCACTGTCTATTTGATTGCAGGGACGAGCAGATAGGATCCTTGAGGTGTCGCGACTCCAGCGAGGAGTGAGGCCCGAGTTACATGAAAGGACATGAACTACTCTCAAGGTAAGTGCATTTGTTTTCATGCTGATTTCTTGCTAATCATTGTACCAATGTAAATACATCATCTTGGCATTGCGTGCAACATATGTTCCCGCAAAACCATATATTTTAAATCAGCCCCCACGCAAAAAACAAAACAGCAACGAGCACGAACATAATATAATCCAACACAATGTGCGACACACAAAAAAACACATTTCGACAACTCGCGATTTCGCCTTATCTAAATCGAATCTGCGGAACAGCGTGAGACACGTGGTACGAAATATCACGCGCGACCGATCCTCCGGTATAAGTATATACATCACGTATACTACAACTGCAACTACAGCAACAACAACGAGTCTTTCCTCGCTCGCGCGCCCACACGATCGCGCGTCATAATTTACTCAAAGCTCGGCGGCCATCGACGATCGTTCCCAAGCGATAGACAATCTCGACCGATCTACATACTCCAGACGCACACACACATAAACCTTATACCCTGTTCGTGTGTGTGTATGTATAGTGTCGCCCCAGCGCGACGGAGCGAATAATATCATCGCGTCCCTCGAGAGAGTTTAGACTTGGGGGGGGGGGGGGGTGGGGGGGGGGGGGGGGGGGGGGGGGGGGGGGGGGGGGGGGGGGGGGGGGGGGGGGGGGGGGGGGGGGGGGGGGGGGGGGTGGGGACGGAGAAGCTCGGCGCGGCGTACTTTATGTGTATGTATGTAGTTTACGTAAGCGCGAGTCGATGAAACAGATCGGGAATTCACTCAACTAATCAAATACCGCTAAAACCGCTAAACAAGTTGGGCTGTGTTGGCAATGTACGTGCCTCGAATCGCAACTTCGGGGGTGCGCGACTGATGTCGCCGTCTATCGTCTTAGTCTGAGGTACCATATCGACGATTGCGGGCGGGTGTGGCCTTAGTTCAGAGTTTGGTTTCGTTGAAAAAGTCTCAGTTCCAGGAGTAGTTAAAGTAGATTCTAACTATTCTTTTCCCTCAACTTTGTATTGGAAACTTTATACTGCTGTTCTTGTCGTCTTGAAAGAAAAAAGACTTTGTGTCTATTGTTTTGACGAACAAGACCGCGGAACTATCATTGCAAAATTTGTTAAAAAAAAAAAAAACACTTTTTGATGAGGAACGATCACTTTACCCCCAAGCGTCGAAACGTACATGGATAAGCCATTACAATAATTTAATTTTATGATTTTCTTTAGAATTCATGGGTTTTTCCAAAAAGGGTAGTAAGCTGACGCTATAATGTCGCGTCCAAAGTGGCGGGCGAAATGAATTTGTAACATTTTGGGGGAAGTGCACGATTAAAATTGGCAATGCGAGGCCGCAGGGGTACTCCGAGCGAATAAAATTAACTTCCTATTAAAACTTGAAATTGTCAAAGTTACGGAGTCCCGGTTTGGGCAGATGCGGCTCCTGATCGACCCCTTTTTCTTGACTTGCCGCGTGCTTGGAATTATTGTATATTTTTATACATTTGGTGAAAGAAAGAGAGAGAGATGCAATGATAACACTTTGTGAAACAAATTTCATTATAATTACGATTTTTTGCAAGGTGTATTTAATTTTCGTAATTTAGATTTCCAAAAATTTTAAGGATAAAATTAAGGTTCTTAGTGTGACTTTACTGCATTTCTGTGACGCGTGATGCGTATATTCAATTTCGCGATTTCGGTTTTGAATTTAATAATTCGATTAAACTGGTCGACCTTAATATTGCGGATCCAAAATTTATTCGCGTATTTGAACGCACGCGATGAATTTAGCGCTGACTTATAGTTCAGGAGTCGCAAATAAATCAGTGAATTAACGCGCGTGTGCTAACATTCTAATGAAATTGGAAATTAAATCAATTTCCAAGTAAACTGTAATGATAGTTTCTCGCTGAATTGAAACTCGAAAATTATATTGCATCACACTCAACACATTTACAAGATTGTAAGTCAATCAAAAGTGCGCAATACTACAGTACAATATACACAAGTAACATACCGATCGTACAGTGTACACCCACATACGTAACCAATGTAAGCTGCGAATGGAGGAAGAAAAGGACCACACATGTCTACAACCATCCCCCACACATTTCCAGCGTAACCCTCCTCCCCGGTAAGCTAGCACGACCAACTCTACAGCAGTTCCTCGACCTTTCCGCGGATAGGGCGGGGCACGGGCACAGCACCAGTTCGGCATTCAGATGCTAATACCCGCTATGGGTAGGAGGCCATTAGACCGAGACGGTCGGCCGAATGGCATTGGTAAGACTATCGCGCGTACTCGTAAGGGAAGAAGGTAGCCAAACCACCACGACCACCATACCAACGGCTCCCAAACTCATCTTCGCTCTCTGTCCATTGGCGGAGGGAGTCCTGCTCAATATGTTAATTACTTTATACCGAGGCACATTTATATACACATACGCATGCATGCATCAGCCCACACACACACCTCTTTGAGACTCTCTTTGTCGTCGCCGTCGTCGTCGTCGTCGTAGTCTCCGGGAAATCGGCGTGTTACCCTTGGACTGTATAGTGCCTGGTATGGGGTAGCTTGTTGCAAATGTGCACGTGTACATGGACGTATGTATCCGGCGTTTCCCCGAGTCGAGGAGAGAAGTTGTTGCACTTGCCCCGAGAACTTGCCTAATGAAGTTGCATACGCTAAATGCAATTGCGAGATAGCGGAGAGTTCGCTCGCCTGCCTGCGTTATGGATGTATACATATATGCATATATATATATATGTATGTGTGTGTGTGTGTACGGGGGAAGAGTAGTCTATGGGAGTGGTATATGGTAACAGGATGACAGAGAGGACGAGAGTTGGGAGTTGGAGTGCAGGCCTGCAGGCTCCCCGTGCCCGCGTATATTTTCGAGTGCAGTACCATACGACCTACCCCCGATGTGCCTCTCACCGCGAAGCTTCTTATGGTTTGGAATCTCGACTTATTATTGTTTCAGTAGGAAACCCAGTGTCCAAGTGATCGCTTGATTCTTTGCAAAAGCTCGAATCGACGCGAGTGGAGAGGATGAGGCAAAATAAATCAAAAAATCCAAATGTTGACCCATGATTTCTCTTTTTTCCCCCATAAATAGCCAAAAAAGAAAAAAAAAGTGTCCAGCATTTTTTCACAACGTTCATGGCGGAGCTAATGGTGTGTAATTCTTTTTTCGTTACATTGTTTGCTTTGCATTTAAATGTTAGTTTCTTTGATCTTCTACATGCACCCGCTCATCTCTGCTGCTTATGTGTCTCGAACACCAAAGTAGTTATCGGCCATACGAGACCTGTGCTCTCTATACCAACTCAACCATGTCACCCTAAATTATTTTATGCATCCAACCCTATCAACGCATCAGCGGCACCCGATGACCCACAACTCGTTCCCTCCACCAGCAGCGGCTCGGCGCTGCGCTGCACCATTGTCTCGCCAGCCTTTCGTTTCCCACTCCAGCATCTCTGGAACGTAATTGAATTCCGAAGACAGTCCCGTGGAGTCAGCCAGCTCTCCCGGCGATTCATCTCCCCCGCCTACTCTCTCCATACCTCCATGTAACCCACACCTTGGGCTCATCCACAGTTATTCTTTCGCGCCGATCCCCCGCGAATTGAAACAAATGGAGAATTCCCGCGATGCATTGTTCGACGGTCCGTCGAAAACAATCGGCCCTTACAGCTGCATGACTGATTGACTGGAACGATTCGTCATTATCTCCCGTCCCCCCCCTCCCCCACACACACAATGGAATCAACAACGGCATTAGCGGGCTCTTAAAAAACGATTACCCAAGCCTCGCATCCCATATCGGCTCGCGCCTCTCGATCGCGCGTCTCATCTCGTCCCGGGATGTATTTATAAACGGTCACGCCTCCTCATCCTCGACGTTGTCGTCATCGTCCCCCGCGGTAAGGCGATCCTCGTTACGTCAGCGCTGGTCGAACCACCCATCCTCCTCCGAGCTCCACCTACATCGCGCGGAGAGTCAAACCCGATCGATCGCGCCGCCCGGCCCCCCCCCCCCCCCCCCCCCCCCCCCACCCGAAGCGTGTTGCACGCAGCCGAGGACAACGACGCTCGCAGCGGCTCGCGTTACAGTTGTTGCGACACACGCGCGCGGGTATGCATAGCGCTGGCATCGCGTATGACTGATGAGCGTTTGCCAATAACGTATGCCCCCCCCCCTCTCTCCGCACCAGAATCCCCAGCGTACGGCTGCTGCAAGTGATGTGCGACGCCGCGCCCAAAAATCTCTGCTCGCGACACCCCGGCACGCCTGTCTTCCGCGACTCTCTCTCCCTCTGGTATTAATTCGAGCTGCTGCCGTTGCGGCTGCGACTGCGTGGCCGTGGCCGGTGGGTGGGGTTGGTCGGTCGGATCGAGGCCGGCTGAGGGATTTATATACGCGAGCGCTCGCGTGTATACATACGTATTATATGTACAGGCGGAGCGACGATTTAAGGGGTTGTTGCGCGTCGTCGGGAGGAGGAGGAGGAGCAGCGGCTCCGGCCGAGTTTCCCACCCGTGTGTTGCATGTACACCTCCAACTGGAGGAAGAGAGAGAGAGATAGAGTGGTCTTCGGGGCTGGCTGACTTGGGATTATACCCGGTGCCTGACAGATGGCTGGGATGTATCTGCGGACGTGAGCTGCGTTCGCTCGTTACTACTGGATTCGTAACGGGGGCGTGTGGGGATGTGTGTATATGTAGGTACTTTATACTTGTCCGTGTATTGCGTTGGTTCCGGTCGTTGCGATTGAGGCTCGCCGGTGGTCTTATTTTAGGGGATGTTTTGGGGGGGGAGGAGGGGTTTTGTTGTTACGGGGTTTGGTGGTTTCGCGATGCCTGGAAGCTTCTGATTTTGGCAAATGCATTAATACTCTTTTTATAATGGTACTCAAATAGATCGTCTGTTTGGGCCGGATGGTAACCTTTATACTGTATAAGTACCGATGAGTTCTAGTCTCGTTATTTTCTCCAGTAACGATATGAGAAGGGACAGTAGTGTGTAAAGGGGCATATAAAACATAAGCCTTGTGTGCTATACGATGAATAAAGAAAAATAGACATGTAATAATTCGCATCGAAAATCGCTTTTTTTTTTTAGTTAAACAAAGAATGGACGGACGGACGGACATTTTCCAAAAATAATGTATTTTGATTCTAAACTTCATAAAACGCGTTTATAACATGTTTTTTCGAAATGTAATTTCTCGTCCATAGCAAGCTTTCTCTACGAGGAAGTAAAAAAAAAATTATTGCTGTTAACTAATAAACCTATTTGTGTAACATATGAAATAACGCCAAATAGACGGAGTAGAGCGAGAATACGAACGAGAGGCCGTCTTATGTAACACGAACGTCTAGCCGGAAGACAATGAGGGTCGAGAGGAGAGCAGAAATAGGAAAAAAAGAAGTACGATTCGCGTGCGGCGAGTCGCACGACGTAATAATAGAATATAGGTAGACTGTGACCCACATCTGCCCTGGAGCCTATGTATAGTGGTAAAAAGACAGAGAGAAGTTAGTACCGCAGTAACTGGTAGATTGTGTGTGTGTCTAGCTAGATAGGTATAATAGGCATCACGAGAGTCGGTTATACACAGCGAGGAAACAACAAAGAGCCTCGACGAATTAACGCCCACGACGGGTTTTTCAAGCGCCAGGAGGAAAGGAGTATAGAGCGTTAGGACGAAGGTGCGCCGTCATCGATTCGCGTTTTCCTCTTCCTCTCTTTCGAGCTTTTTTTTATCCTCTGCGTTCCCTCTTGCCCTCCGCCTCGAGAAAGGTGGAAGAGGGAGAAAAGTGGCGTTACGGGTTGCGCGAGCAAGTGCGTATAATTTTATGCACACATTACGATGTGGATTATTTATGCATCGCGGAAAGTGAATTTTTGCGCAATGTGGAACCCTGATTTGAAATTCCGACGCGATGATTCACACGTTCCACGGGTATCGCTCTATCATGCGACGCACAAGATCTTGAGTTGTGTATGGTACGATTTGAGAGAGTTTGTTGCTGTTGAAGCAAAAAAAAAAAGGCTGATTCCCGCCTCTATTCATCCGTAGAATGGCTCGATGATTGACGTGAAAATTATTACTTTCGCACGCCGCGGCCGCTGAAACAATAACCGCCCAGCGAGTGTGTGTGCAAAAAAATACATACCGCGGGTACTCTTCCAAAGCGCCTCGCGGCTGACGCTGCAGCGTCGGACGGGCTCTTTTGATCCGCGGCAAAAAAAAATATCAACTCAAGCGTCTCGCGTAGAACTAGCCCTTCTTTTGAGGAATACGCAAAGTACGTAGACGGGCGGGTAGCGGGAGAAGATCCGCGGAGCGTACATTGTGGAAGGAATAAACGAGATCGCGAGATAAACGCACGGGTAGTCTTGGACAATAATAAAGCAGCAGGGAAGAAGATACGCGCGTTACAATGTGTGTGTGGATGTACGGTACGGGGGGCACGGGGATGTGTACTTTATGCTTACGGTAAAGCCGCGGAGATACGTACGCGGAAACAATGCCGCTGCAGTCCCGGTGTTCAGAGAGGAGTATACATACGCGCGCGGACTTGCTGTGCCCGAGGCTCTTCTGCGGTAGTTGTGTTGTGTAGCGCACAATGGTTTGACACGTTTGGACCGCGCAGGTGTTGCGAGGAGCGAACGAATGCTCGCGCTTTTGGTGGGAGGTTTTGTGTAACCTTTCGGGGGTGCTTTTTAACTCCTTCGCAGTTACGATTGTCTTTTGAATCACGAAATTTAAAAATAATAAGTGCAGGATCCCTCGCGAGCCTTTGATCATTTTTACCGGATTATCGCACATCTCGACTATCCTGTATAATTCAACGAGACGTATATTACCGCGTAGCGTATACAAAAAAAAAACTGCAGAGAGCTCTCTCTAATAGGGAAGAAGAAAAAACCCGGTACCCCGAAAATTATACAAAAGGCGGAAAAGGGCGAGGCCGCGGGAAAAAGATACGGCGGCCACCGGAGCGCCGATAGCCGCGCGGTGCAGCGCGGGAAAACGAGGTCAGTCGGGAAATAAAGGATTCTTTTGAAAAGGGCAGTATAAAGGGGGAGGGGGGGGTCGTAAGAAAGGAGACTACGACGGCTGTGCGGAGAAATAAGCAGGAGGAAAAACGAAGGGAAGAGAGAGAGAGAGGACTAGCCCACGGAAGGGAATCGCATTGTCGTGTGTACGACGCATCTCTCGTTCCGGACCAACGCAAATGGAAAATAATGCGGTTCGCATTAATGAGGCAAAGGCGGAGGGGTGCGTTGCTTTTTTTTTCCCCTCCCCCCCGTGACCTCCTTTTTTGCTCCACCAGCTTCGTCATAATGCCGGAGATGGAAGCCTCAAGGGGGGGAATACGATTTTTTCGCAAATTTTCCCGCGTCGGCGACGAACGCTCGCTCGCGATAATTGAGGAAGTTTCGCCCCGAGACGCGTTCTCAGCTGGGGGGTTTTATTTTTTATTTTCCTTATTCCCCTTTGTTTTTGCAATTAGAGCCGACCAAGGTGATAATAGTGGCAATAGTAATAATAACAGTGGCGACGACGATGGACGATGATAATGATAGCAATAATGAGAAAAGGTTGTTTGTTAAATTTTCGCTCCAAGAGCGGGAAGCTAGGGCGGAAATGACGCGAGGGAGAAAATGAGCGCTGGGGGGGCCGTGGACTTTGAGAGGCCGGCTGGAGTCACGCGTCCTGTGATAAAAAGACGGGGACGGGCGGAGAATGTGAGGAGGTGGCGGGACGAGGTAGGGGGAAGGGTGGGCAAGAAAGTGTCCGAGCGCGACGGTAACGAGTCGCATTGTGTCCGACTGAAATTTCCTCGCCCCCCCCCCCCCTGCTCATTCTTACCACGGCTCGCTCGCTCGTTCGTTCGTTTCTTACCCGCTCGTTTTATTTGCCAAGCTGGATTTATCGTCCGTTTACTCGCGACGACGACGACGACGACGACGACGACGAGGCAGCATATATTCTCTCTCGTTCCACCTTTTTTTCCTCGCGGCTTTGTACACCAACACGTGTTTTTGTGCTTTGTGTTTTTTTTCTCCCTGGTTTCTCCGTTTTTCGCTCCTTTTGGCATTGATTTTTCCATTTCCTGTGCGCTTTAAGAAACTTTTGTGGCCTCTTTCGGAAGATAAGTTTAAGTTTCTATCGCACGCTTGAACTAGTCTTGGTGAATGGCGTTTGCAATATTCAGCAACATTTTTTTTTATCAAGAAAAAGATATTCAGGGATAACCGAAAAATGAAACCTAAAACTTATTAAAGTCAGTTTAAAATAACAACGGCAGGAATATGCACTTCCGACGACACGTCGCTTGGCCATTGTCTCGCGCATCCCGGCGATCCAAAAATGTCCCAGCATCTGCCGGAAACAAAGACAATATTCATGCTCGATAAGCGCATAAGACGTGCGAGACGCATCCTCTCACCTGCAGCCCCTGCAACTATAGCCGTCGGAATATTCACGCGGTGCATCCATCTCGGGACGAACGTTTGATTAAAATTCAAAGAAATGTAAATCCACCAACGCCGCGAACAGAGAAGAGGAAGGAGCTGTATACGCGTCCGAGGGGACTCGAGCAGGAGAAAAAAAGAGTTGCGCATAATGCATCTCGACTTGGCTCAAAATTCGCCGGACAATGCGCCGGTGATTTGTGCTGCAGCGGCGACGACCGAGACTATACACCACAGAAAAGGGACAATGTCGTATTCGCACGTGTACGGAGTCGAGCTTTGGGATGCGAAAGAAAGCCGAGTCTTCTCTTTCTCTGACATTGTAAGTAAGTGTCGGGAGCACTTAATTTTTTCGAGAGATCTTCGAGACTCGTTACAATGCCGAGCGCGAGGGGCGAGAATTTTGAGTAGTATACGTTACAGAGTGTATATATTGTGAGAAACTGTTCGCGCATTGTACTCCTCGATTCCGAAGCGAGAACTTATCAACCAGAGAATAGTCGGGACTATTTACAGGTGGGATGCTGCGAAGAAGATACACCGTGTGCCGAAAAATACGAAGGACACTCGTTTTTTTTTAGGCTTCGCGTTTAGGGCGACTGGAAAAATAGCTGGTGAGAGAACTAAAGGGATATAGGGAAGAAGAGAAGATAAGGAGGCTGACCGAATCGCCTCGTTACTTTGGCGTGAGTGACGATGATTTTTTTTTCCTCCAAAGAGGCGGGCATTTTTCTCCTATTTTTTTTTTTTTTTTTATTTCCTCGTTACTCTGACGAGAAGTTAGGGTTATTGCTGTCATTGAGACTCGAGTTGTACGCGTGTAGTATAGCCAAGGTGCAGCTCACCGCTGCTACTAGTAAAAGCCGAGGGACATTTAGAAGTTTCGGCCAATTTGTTTTACGGTTCGGGTCCGCCAGTCTATTCCAGTGGGTTATTTCGTTTCAATTATGATCTTTATTTTTGTTTTAACTGTATTTCTTTCAACAGTTCTTCTAACAAACCTCATGTTTGAAATCGAGTGGAGTTATATAATATGCAGCTACCATCGTATCTCAGTCAATCTTTTTTTTTTCTGGGTACATAAAATATTTAAGACGAGTATCAAGATATTCTGTCGATTTTAATCTTTGTATTGATTTTTATAGAATTGGATGCAGTCTGAAGTGTTTTTATTTTTTTTTTTACAAAAACAGGTAGAACATTTTGAATATTGCATGTGCAGACACGAGTATAAAAAGAGCTTTCGTTCATTAAATAAACAAATAAAATCGATTCGAAGTTCGAGATGTGCTTTCATGTTGTACAGAAAAAGAAATGGGTATATTGATACAACAGACATTCGACCCAAACCAGAAAGGAATAAAGTAATTCGGGAAATTAATTTAAGTGAATCCTTGCTGTCAGATATCTCCGCTCTACCAAAGTCGGAATCACAATTTATTAAAAGGTCCTCGATCGGCAATTTGTTCCTGGAATGTTTATGATAGATTTAATATTGTCGACGATGGAGAAAAAAATAATTGAAGCCAGCCCCGCTTCTCTCTGTTTGCACGAATATTTTAATTCAATAGTATTTTCGATGAATACGAAATGTATATGTTTAATGCACTTTTCCTTTAAATTGACATTACTAAACGACAAGATTTATAAAATACCAGATATACCGTTCTTTCGTGACGAATCATATTTACGTCCACCGACTCGAGTTCCACCGACAAGACGCTATTCACAGCGGCCCCTATCTTCGCGAGCTCTCGCACCAACGCTCGTACACACTTTAAAATTACAACCTTCCATCAGCAAGAGGCGGCGGCGGCGGCAATAACCCACTTTATAACGGATAAGAAAAATCGTTACCGCGAGGGGCAAAATGAAAATGCCGCGGGAAAAAAAATGGAAACAGAGAGAGAGAGAGGCAAGGGGGAAAAAGCTCCACGTGAGAAATGGATCGTAAGCGCTATCGCATCGAGTCCCACGGGTGGCGCCGCGCTTGCGACTTATCGTCTTCCACTCTATGCTGGACGTCAAGAAAAGAGAAGAGAGAGAGAGAGAGCGTACACGCGTGGTCTGTGCGTGCGCGTGTGTGCACAGCGGAGTAAGGGCCGTTAAGATAGCCGTGGGGCAGTTTAGGGCACGGCTGGGAAACTGCCTTACGCCGCCGGATTTTCTCGGACGGGCGGGAACAATCTTATCTCGCTTATTAATGGATATACGATGACTGGGCTGCAATTACGGAGAAGCATACGCGTATCATGATACGCGTTGTGGAGGCGCAGGAACAAATTTGTCGGATCAAATGTAAATCTGCACAGGGTCTTTTTATTCCCGACGGACGTGTTTATTATTGTTTGCTCTCGCGCGCATGTATGAATCACACGAGTGCACGATGAATAATGAAAATGCCGATTCCCTCGCCCCGGGTGATCGTTGGACGGTTGTGTACTGAAATATCGTTGCTCTCTACACCGTAACACGAACGTATCGGTATAGCAGGGCCCCACTGACTCACATTACCCGAGCAATTTTTCGAGGGCCCCGACACTGCTCTGCGAAACAACAGCCGCGCGATCGCCTCGCTCACTAACTGCCGCGCGGTTGTACAGTACCCCGATATAATATGTACCAGTCGCGCGGATAGAGCCCGAGAGTATCAGTCAGCCGGACCAAGTGGTCTTGTGTGCAAGTCCGCCGATTTTCGAGCAGCGGAGCACCGTTGGCGCGCGTACGGGCATACAAGAAACTTTCTCGGGGCTCAATGAAGAATGTCCAGCGTATGTACGTCGCGCCGCTATCGCCGCAACAGCTGGGCGCGAACCATCACGCCTGGCGTCCGTATAATATCTGCATGTGGTGCATACGTATATATATGTGTATGAATGCGCGAACGTGTACAAATCGGCATAGAGATTTTTAACCCGTTGGCTTCTCCGGACTCTCAGCCCTCGGTATACCTGTATGATATACGCGTACAGAGGCGTGAACACCGCCTGTAGTATAGTTCCCCTCTCTGTGTTTTACTCGAACGCTATTTTTCGTCCGACGTTTCTGCCTCCGCGGCCGCTTCACCGACCTACGGAGAGGGATATAAAGATGTTGGCCCGTTGCGGGTACAGTTGCGCGCTACGGGCCCCCGTGAATCATCTCTCAGTGCCATTTCGTATTATATTTGCACCGCGTCCCTGCAGTTGGATCAAATCATCAACTTCGCTCGCGCCTCCCGCGCTTCTATTTATTCAACATCGCGAAAAGCCAGCGAACGGTGATTTCCCGAAAACCCGCGTACATATATAATATTGAAAATTCGAGGGTGACAATGGCTCGTTCGACTCGACAATTAGGGCAAATCGGGCGCATCGGCGCGAACGAAGCATTTTTTCGTTTCACTTCCGGGGACCCCGGCTGTTGTCGTCGCTCCTCTCATGGCGCACAATCAGCGCGGGGCATTCGGCCGAACGACCTACATCCGCACGATGCGTCGGCAGATGCGGGCCATATTTTTTCCGCCGATTTCCGAACGATCGCCCGCGAGGGGGGGGGGGGGGGCGAACGATGGAAATTCGAGGGGCGGGGTTTATCGGCGGGAATAGCATTGACCTTCGGGGGGGGGGGGG
>JAPYYV010018372.1:0-21888 GCA_030522625.1 Copidosoma aretas | reverse complement strand
GTCGTCGTCGTCGTCCCTCTCTTCCTTACCTTACCTTCAGGTACAACACATACAAATGCGGATGTATGCATGCACATTCACCTCATGCGCCCGAGAAGAGCTGCACGGGGCAGGATGTATAATGGGGATCCGCGCGTCGTCGACCCTCCCCCCCCCCCCCCTCCCCGCCCCATTAGCATATCTACAGAGATATCCACGGAACGGTCGCTCTCCGTGTGCGCAGTGCTCGGAATAAGACACCCTTCCCCCCCTGCTTATACCGGCCCCGTGTTCTACGTATAAGCGAGAAGATAGCGTCTATTTGCGCGCGGCCAGCGCACGGACAACAACTGCCTGCGAGACTTGTGTTTCTTTTTTCGGACTTATCGCGCGCGCGCACGTGTACTTATAACATACGTATAGGTTATCCTGGCCTCGGATTATTATTTTCACCGACCTCTCGTGAGCGTTTGTGGGGGGGGGTTCTTTGTCGTGGGCGCTATACGTTTTGGGCGAGATCGTTGGTGTTGGTTTCACCCGTTCGTGGCATACCTCGTGGGGAGCGATTTTTCAATGGGGCCAGCCGTGGAAGCGGGTGCGAAAAGCTTTGGCGAGCCCTCGGGAGCGAAAAGAGACGAACCCCGTCATCTATCACCTTCGCGGACGGCACACGCGAGCAAAGGCGCGTCAAAATCCTCGTTTTCTTGCGCTGCCCATATACCTCGGGAGCTAAAGTCGGGGGGCCTGTTTCAGCTGCTGGCTGCCCTTGGTACATATAATGGTCTCTGGTTTTCTTTCTTCGTGACACCGCCAAGCAGCAGCTAGAATATCACTGTTAAAAAAAAAACGACGTGGGCTATTAATCACGCGACCCCTTCTCAACCCCCACGCCCCTTTCTAGCGCGAGTAGCTCTACTGCGCGACAAGGTGAGCAGGAAGGTTCGTTATACCTGGTCGTACCACAACTAGATGCGAGGGATAGGTGCGGCGTTGTTTTATTCTTTATTTCGCTCATCTCAAGGATGAGCTTCTTATTCGTTACTGCAGCGTTGAATTCCCATTATACGGGAATATGGGGAAGGGACAACGCTCGAGGACGCAATTTTCGTCGTCCGCGATCATCGTTGCGATCGACCCAATTTCCACGATCAGGCCACGCGAGAGAAATAAGCCCCAGTGAAGGCCCCGATCAACGTCCCGCGATCGTCGTCAGAACGTCCGCGATCGGAGCTCCGCGATCGTCACAAATCCTCTAAACTATTTAGGCATCAATGCCAAACTGTACTTACCCCCACCTCCCCACCAACCTTGCCTACAGCACTTAAAACCACATCGGTCATTACCTCTCGTCTACCCCGAGTTTGAGTTGCCCTCAAAGTTAATTGCTCTCTTCTCCGCTGCACAGTACCTAAGACCAGACGTGCGCGGTCCTAATGACCAAGATGACGACGACGAACTGTGTGGCAGGTATGTAATATAACCCACGAGCAAGCATTCGGTCCCGATTGATAACCCATCCTTCATCCTACTTTTCTCCCTCGCTCCCTCATTCGACCATCGAGTGGTGAGTCCTCGTGGATCTCCAGAAAGATCTGGAAACGCGGACAGAGCCTGTCGGCGTGCGACATCCCCTGGAAGATCGGGCCCGGGGATTCCGTACGGCTATCGGTAGGTGGATCGGTGACGTTTGAAGACGCGCTCGATCACGGCCTCCCATTCTATCGGGATTCCCTTTTTTCTCGATCCAGCTTCGAGTCGTCGTCGTCGTCGTCGTCGTCGTCGTCGTCGTCCCAGGGAGAGGAGCCGCGAGGTAGCGGCCGTTACGCCGAGAGACGTATGGACGTCGGGGGTTGGATGGACGACGGGTGTATGGGTACGTACGGGCAGAGTGAGCACGTGCGGAGGGAAGATGCATGTGTGTGGGATCGTCGGGTTTACGCGTGTCCGCGTCTGGGGATCGGGACTGATGCGCGATCCTATACGGTAGTCGATTAGTACAATGGAAGAACGCGTGTTAGCTACTATGGGGAGAGGAGAACGTTGCGCGAACTTGTAAGAATAACTTCCTTTGCTTTTTCCTCCTATTGTTCTTGCAGAATATGTCTTGGATCTTGTCTATTTTGTCCTTGATGGGACACTGTAAATGAGCTTGCATGCTTGGTGTATCCACCAGTTCAACAACATTTTCAGGAATATAGGGTCGACCATGAGTCCTTAGCCACGGTATAAGTCCAATACACTATACAATGCAATACAGTGTTTCAAGGCCATTAACAAAACCAAAACTACGAAACCCACGTATGGATTCAGGATAGGTCTTTCGTTTGTTTCTCCAGAGCCTCTATGGTAAAACATCTCGTTACGTACTCCCAACGAGTGCGACGAATCGACCGATCTTCTTATTCGCTTCTTTTATTTTCTTGTCCGGTGTGTACTCTGCACCCCGTCGCAATACCCACTCGCAAAGAGAATAAACGAGGCCGCAAAAAGCGCAAAAATGATCATTCTCCGCAGCAGTAGTATCCTCGCGCCCGCGCGCGAAAAGCTGCAGCAGCTTCATCAAACCCCTTTTTCTACCATAATGCCAAAGTACACAAGAAAATTCCCCAGTCATTCTCGGTCATCCTGCTTCTCCTCTGTGTGTACTCCGCTGCTGTGAGAAAGGACCGTGGGCATCCACTGCACACAGGCTCGTTACGCGAGTATGGAACAAGCGGGGAGGGAAAAAAAAAGGGGGGGGGGGGGAGGGGCTGTGACGAATCCACAGGAAATTGTCTCCCGGCCCTCTTATGCAAAAGAAAGCTCATCTCCGTATCGTCATCATCGTCGTCGTCGTCGTCGTATTTGTACAGCGTACCGTTAACCCTTTGGCAATCTCGATAAAAACACACTCTCTTTCTCTCCGCTGCTGCGGCTCGTGCTTCGGCTATCGATTCTCTCTCTCTCTCTCTCTCTCTGCGAGTGGGGTACTATCCCATACACACAGCCAGAACTGTGCGACCGATCACCGTGTTCGTGGGTATATAGTAGTGATAGTTGTTGTGTATGCACCGGACAACTTAACGAGTGTTTTTGCATAGCCCGCGATATGAATTAGTTGGCCTTCGATAGCCGAGCTCAGTCCACGTACGGGGGGGGACAGTCGGGAAAGAAATCGCTCTACGTCTGCCCCCCCCCCCCCCCCTCACTCACACATATACATAAGTGCCTGGAGCCGAACAAAAAAGCAAGAAGTTCCGTATTATGCAACGTGGGCAATGGGTTTGAATTCCCTCGGAGGGAGAGAGAGAGAGAGAGAGGACTAGCGGAATACATCTTATCTCCCACACTGCGGTGCGGTGGTGGTGGTGGTGCTGGTGCATCATCAGATCGAGAGGTGGTTCTCTGCTTCGGCTCTTTCGGCTGGCTGGCGAACTTTTAATGATCCCGTACTCACCTCGGCTGCGGAGCCTCTCGCAGCGGTGAGCCGAAGAGACGCAGCAACCCCCGCGATCGCTCGGTTCTTGATATATTTTCATAGATTATCGAGGCTCGGGGGGCATCGTAAATAGTGGAATAGCCGAACCTGCGCAGCCCTGCATATGTATACGCGGGAAGAAAAGAGGCGAACACCAAGAGAGAGAGAGAGAGAGAGAGGCAGGAAAGAGGAGGATAGAGTCGGGGTTGGCCGAGGCGTACGGGTCCCACCCACTCTCTGTGTTCATCCATAAACGTGTGTACGAGTGAGTCTGCACAAACGTGTGTAAGTACTGTACATTATACACACGGCACAGCCACTCTCTCGGTTCTTCCCCGGCGAGTCTCTCCCTCGTGACCACCTCGGGCTGATACGTCGAACCGAAACTTTTCTCCCTCTCTCCCTTCCGCCGAGAGTCGTGCGGCTCTCACGAATATCCCTCTTCTTCTCTCCTCCATACTCATGATTTACTCTCGCGCCCGCTCGCGCTCTCTTCTCTATGTACTCCCGCTTTTATCGATCGTCTAGCTTTCCCGCTTCGGCACTAGGAGACACGTATGCGGGAAATAAGAGAGCGAGATAGAAAGATTCTCTCTTTCGCGACCCTCCTGTTATCGCGGCAAAAAATAAAAAATAGAAGGGGGAGAAAGAAGTCGCCGATTGATTGAGCGCCTCCTCGCCGACGACGACGACGACGACGACGGCAGTCATCACTGTCCGGTCAGCTACTGCTGCCCCTCGTCGTCGTCGTCGTCCCTTGATTGATGCGCCCGATATTGTCCGGTTAGTGAGGGCTTTTAATGGTGGATAGACGACGACGACCACCACCACCACTAAGGCTACTGCGAGGCTCTGGCGACCCGTTGTGCCACTGCTGCATTTGCGTTTTCGCGATCGGCTGAGGCAGAGGGATACTTGTTTTTTTTTTTTTTTTTTTTTTTTTTTTTTTTTTTTCTTCTTTTTCGTTTTCGTTTTGTTTCGGATGGGGTTACACGTTACGGGGGAAGAAGGAAGCTGCTACTCGGTTGTTCGTTGGCTTTAATGGCCATTTCTTGCGATTTTATAATGGCTTTCTCGGGAATAACTGGCCGGGCGATTTCGTTTTAAATTTAATGACCCGACTCGGTGTGCTCGGCTTGAAGGTGGCTTTTGTTCTCTGATGTGTGGTTTTTTTTTCCTTTTTTTTTCTTGTATCTTCTATGTATGTAAATACGTATGTAAACTAATGACAATGTTTTTCTTTTTGTTGCAGGTAAAATGCAAAGATAACACGCTCGATCTTTGACCCAACAAACACGTGACGATCGATCGAGTTCGAGGTATGATCGTTCCAGTTACTATATTTATGCTGTTATGATTTATGAAAGAGAGAGAAAAAAATCTTCAGCAACGAAATGATGTTACAGTGAGCTTAAAAGCTCGACTTTATTAAACACCGCGAACACCCGATCTTCCGTAAATCGCGCCCATAAATTGGTAGCAACAGCCGTCCCGTCGTCGTTAATCTCTCCCATCCCCCTATAAATACGCGAAACACACAGTGCTACCGCGCTTCCGCTGGCGCTTTTCAGCTGCTAGATGCTGTTCGTTCGTCGAAAAATCAATTTTTGTACGTACAACCCTTCAGCGAGCCAGCAGCACCTCGTACGTTTATACATATCTTTCTCCTTCTCTTGTGGGCAATTACTCGCGCACCTCCATACCATCGATTCGCCCCCATGAGAAACGATCTCTTCTCGCGCTTCTGGACATGGTGTACGTGTTAAGGGAATATACATGGTGTACGAGGTAGAGAGGGAGAAAGAGAGAGGATGGTTTGTTTTACGAAAAACATAGCGCGTCTACCGATGATATAAATTTTGCCGCCACCAACTGCCAATTGGTCGGCTAACGCGCTGTCGTAGATTTTTTTTTCAGGCAATATGTGTGTACAGTGCATGGTTGGCCGATACTTGATTTATTTCGTGATGGACGATTCCATCCAACTTGTGAAATTCTTATTATCGATTGTGTAATCAAATTACAATGTGTTACTCTTGTCTTTTGTGTTACTTAGAGTAAACATTTTTTAACAACGTACTCTGTTTTTTAGATGTACTTATTAAATAATTTTTCAAGATAAATGAAGATCTTGAGAGAATCTCTTCGCAAAGAGCTAGAACCCTTCGACCTGAGTTAGAATCCTCATGACAAAATTAGAGCCCTATCATGGATTGGAATTCGAATAAAATCTGCCGTAATAAATTTAAATATTCTAAAATAAATCATTCTCCCTTAACAATCCATCGTAATTATATTCAAACTTCTAAATAAGATATTTCATTGATTCATAATCATTGATTAAGATTTTTATAGGGTTATATTATAATACTAATACAATTTTTCGATATAACCTAGAATCCTCTAGGCCTAAGAAGAGTACTATGGTATGAAGTATAAACCTCTGAATTGGATTTACCAATAACATTGCAAATAAAAATTCTCTCCCGATCTTCCACAACGGGTTAGGACACTATACAGGCATCCGTCGACTCGGTTACGTGTGTTACGCGGTGATGTACGTGCGTCAATCCTTTCGCATCGTGTATTTCGGAGACTGCTGTAACTATTCAAAGGTCAAGACCGTCAATCTTGACACCTTAAAAAATCGACGCGTTTTTGTTTTTTTTTAACTCACACCAATTTTCGCCAGATTTTCATGATACAATGTACAATTCAAGGACAAAATACACCAACCTTCGAGTTCCTCATCTGCACTATGCACCATCACTCGACAATTTCCCAAACATCCTCACTCGTGCATAATACGAGTTTATCCGGGATAACAATGCACAATAACAATGTCAAGAGCCTATAATTGCAAAAATTAACATATCTTACAGTATATACAAAGCGAGGAGAAACCGGCTCAGAGCACATGGATGAGAAGAAGGAAGAGGGGAGAAGGAGGAACAGAGTCGAGGGCTACATCTCCTCCCGCTCAAAGCCTCGGATTGTTCCCCCTTCTCTCTCTCTCTCCCGCGAGTGCATATAACGTACACATACATAAATACACACACAAGGGCCTCTTTATCGAAGCTCGCTCTCGCGGTCTCGCTTGCCCCATAAGTCTTATCCCGCACGACTCACCAACACACACACAGTACGAGATAAAGCAGCGGCCTCAGCGGCGCTAGGCTACGAGGATCGACCCCGTAAAAAAGGGATACGTACGGAATAGCGCGCCACCGTATTTAAATCCCCGGTCCCCCCCCCCCCGTACCCCCCCCCCCATCGATGCGTTTTTTTCTCCCCCCCCCCCCCCCCCTCCCCTTTCGTCTTACACATGTTGTTGCCGAACACAGTGTCGCCTTTATCCCAAGCGAGTAAGAGGAGAGATATTACACACACCCATGACGAGACGGGAAGCTTGGACCGAGTGTGTGGGAGGATACGGGATACCAGCGTTTATAGGGACGCCGGCCGAGGTGTACCATTAGAGCGCGTTTTACAAAATCACCTTTCGTTCCTCATCCCTATAGCTTGTTGTTTTTTTCTTTTCTTCCCTCACTAAAGCCTATACGGAGCCCCATGGACCTTATATTGCTCGATGCGCAACAGTAGATACTCTCGCGGGGGTAATTAAACGTCGTTCCTATTTCGAGCCGAGAATCCAATGCAGCTCCTTTCGCGCCTTTCACTTCTATCCTTGACAAAAGTCCCCCTCAGCCGGCCGGTGAATTTCAAGCACATAAAAATCTAATGTCTCGCGAGCCTTCGCGCGCGCGCGCGTGGTTTTTGCCCGTTGTCGCGTAATATATATATATATATATAGGCGTGCGTGCGTGCGTGTCGCGGTCTTCCACTTTTTCTTCCCTCGGCGCAGGAGCCGAGGCTGGAAATACGATATCGGTCCGTCGAGGACACTGTAGGGGGAGAGCCGATAGCCCGACGTTCTCCTCGTTCATCGAGATTTTTTTCGTCATCTTCGAAATCGGGACGAGAGAGGAATATATATTACGAAGGACGATCGGCTCTTGTGAATCAAAATCCGCCTCGGATCGATGAAAACCTCGCATGCCGTGCCGTCACGAGAAACGTACACATAACCGAAAGGATAGAGCGGAGGGGGCCTGTAGGTATACGTGGCTCGGCGCGTGAAGAGGGGATCGAAAAAGGGGACAAAAATCGATAATACGCGGCCGGAGATCGCTGGCTCGATCTTATACTGCATATCCCCTCTTGTCTGTACACACACACACACACACACACTTGCAGCACCTCTCTCCTGTCGGACCTGCCGAACGCCGAGAGTATGAGACAGGAAAGAAAAAGAGAAGACCCCGACGACGACGACGAGGAGGAGAGGTATAAGGAGGAGGACGAGGATTACACGGAGTGGGGGGAAGGCCCAACCCGTACGCCGTGCGTCCAAATCGTAAATAAGGACGCGATTGTCCTTTTAAGCGGCCCCTCGGAGAGCCCTTGGCCCCTCGATTTATACATACACACACTCGCGAAAAAGGGAGGAGGAGGAGGAAGGTCCCCCATACTGATTGTCCATAAAAAATGGTCAGGCCATTGTTCAGGTTTCCAGTCTGTCTGAGTGTGCATGCGTATGCTCGGCCCGCGTTGGAATATTCCTCCTCCTCCTCTTCTTCTTGGCTTTCTCCCGCGCACGTTATACGTATATATTACGTGAGCACGTAAAGAGGAGGAGGGAGGGAGCCGTTAGGAGACCGGACCCCTTAGGGTTACCGAGCGCAGGGCTGGATTCAACGTGAATCACGTGTATAATGGTGCAAGTGTCGGCTTTTGTGTCTAATCGCTCGTTAGTGTGTGTATTGCGTGTAGGCATCTATGTGTGTCTGTCCGTGGTATGATACACGTAAGTGGGCTTCAGGGGTTAACGAGAGAATCACCGGTCGTGGGGGACGTAACTACTATGTCGATGATTTGAATAACTAATTTGTGCCCCGATGGATTTCGAGTGCCTATTTACCCGCTAACAGCTGTCGTGATGTTAGCTAATTGTTAATTTATCGTGACGCCGTGCAATCAGCCGCAGAAATCATAATTGGCGATTAACGTTTCGTCTTTATTCTTCATGTGTCTATATTCAACTGGGAACAATTAGATGGCACATAGTAGTATAACAACGCACCAATCAGCATGTATACCCGTAATATATTCAAAACTGCTCATTTCGCCATCCCGTAACGCAAACACCGCGATCCGGAACCTCTTTCTTTCTCTTCCTCTACTGCTCTTTCGCTGGCGGATCGAAAAATTCGCTACCGAAGGTAGTTTACAGTAATCCCCGCGTCGTAAAGCACCGAAAAATATCCACGGCGAGCATATTGCCGGAGAAAGGGCTGCTCTGAGCGCGCGCGAACGAGGGTAAGATGGAAGAAGAAGAGGACGAGGAGAAAAATATACATGTATGGACGAAGGAAGCTTTTGAGACGGTAGTAGCAGCATCAGCGCGAGAGGGGAATTTCTGAATAGCCGTGCAGGCGTCCGATGGCAGAAAAAGGGGAGAGAGGAAGACGGGAGAATAAGAGGCCTATACACACTGTGCACTAGTAGGAGAGAGAAGCCCCAGCAGTTGTCGACGAGGGGATCCGGCGTGCCTTTACGATGGTCGGCATGCGAAACAACCTGTTGATTGTCTTATACCTGTTGCCTGCCTGCCTGCCTCGGGGAATCAGCGAGCACCAGCCTCTTTTATACATACATCTACCTCTGCGCGCGATCCTCGCGTGCTTCGATCGCAAAAGAGAGCCCCTCCCCCCCTCTCTTCCACCTACTGCTCTTCTTTTTTACACCACTTCTTCGAGCATCTAGAGTTCCTCGTGCCGTTCTCGTTCCTACTCCTCCTCGGGGCCAGAAAATGCGTTTAATTACGATTGTCTTACGCTCGCGCGGCAAAAAATCCCGAAGGAGAGCGCGATTGTTCCTGTACCCTCTCTGCATTCAAATGAACTGGAGCAGATTGATTTCCATCGGCAGCAGCTACCGCCTACTCCTCGATCATGGGCTTCTCGGAACAAATTCCCCGATCGATTATGATCCGGAGAACGGCCACTGTAGAGTATGTATACGTACAGGCCTCTCGAGTAATTTATGCGACGTCGCGTCGACGAGCTGGTCGCTTTTTTCCGACTCTTTAACTTGGCGACGACTGCGACTCTCGGCTCTCTCGGAGAGTAGAGCGAAAGAAGCGGGGAGAGGAAGAAGAAAATTTATTTCGAACTGTGACCCAAAGGGGTAGGGGAGTGACGAATTGCTCTGTTTCGCAGCTATTAGAGATATAAATTGAGGAAGAAAGGGGAGTAGTGAGAGGCTTAAAGTTTCTCTTCTTATTTAGTATTGTTTCATGTATAGAAGAAAGAGAAAATCACATTGAGCCAGAACTGATCCACTTTTTGAGACGTACTTTACATTAACGAGTCGGAATGCTGTATTGACAATTATCCACTAAGGACTGATTATCTAGCGATTGTCAGGTGCACCTATGGACCATCCATTGTTACAAAGTCAGCAGAACACCAGCAAAGACCAATACAGAATTACAGTGATGTGTCCAAATTGTCCTCATAGTTGTCAAGAACATTTTCTCCCTGTCCAAATACAGTAGCAAGTGAATTACATTGAAAGCTACGAGTTAGACGTACGAGCTAGCTCTCACGGCACTTCTGTATAAGCGCAGTGCACTAGCTACCAAGACACTTTTGTTAAGCGAAGAAAGAGCTGTACCCTTTTGGAAAAGAAGTGTCTCAAGAGGGATCTGTCTTTTCATCTAGTTTAGACGACCTCTACACTCCTCTAATAGCACCACAGTTATAATGGAGAAAATGAATACAGAACACATAATCCATTTAAATTGTGCTTATCAGAAAAGAAAAAGCTGCACCCTAGGCTAGTAGTATTTAATGTGACGTGTTAGTGTGTGGATCAGGGAGAGAGAGAGGGTAGTCCTTTTAAGGCCTCTCTCGGCGAGCTTGAAACACAAGTAAAAAAAGGGTAGGAAGGAGAGAAAGAGGCAAACTCGTTTTAGAGAAAAGTTGAAGAGCATCGGCACCATGAACAGAGACAAGAAAAAGGAGAAAATCAGAGACAGAAACACACACTGGGATCTAATTAATCCGTGACCACATACATGCCCATTCTCATGCGAAGAGAGGAGGAAGGGAGAGAGATAGAAGAGTGCCCTTGCCCCTGGTTCGACAGTGCGGAGAGCGAAGGAGGAATACGAAGCGTTTCCCTAAATCCTCTTTCCGTGCGTCTCACCCTCCTCTCATCTCTCCCTCCCTGCTCTTCCTTCCTTTCTTCTTCTTCTATCCTCAGCTTCTTCTTCTCTGGAGCTCGCGTGTCTCAATCTCGTTCGACTGCTTCTCCCTCCCTCATCCTCCTGTCTTCCCTGCCTCCTCAGACCACTCCCAATCCCGAGGATAACCGACCTGGTCTGTCCGTTTGTCCGTCCATCCATCTATCCACCCATCCATCCATCCATCCATCCATCCATCCATCCATCCACCCGAGTCGGCCTGTCCGAGCGGCGAATCCTTCTTCTTTTCCATGTCTTCGTTTTTTTCCTCTTCACTCCTCTTTCTCGCTCTCCACTCCAGTATAAGTTCTCTGTATCCCTCTCGAACCACTCAGTGTTTTCAATTTATAACTTCGACCGGTTGGTTTAGATGACTACTTCGACGAACCAATGGTTTTCCACTCTGCTTGATACAGTCAACGTTAAAGAATTTATCAATGTGCACAAACACATGGCTGTTATCTCTAGTGACCAGCAGAAGTATTGGACCCCATTTTGCGATACTTATGATCAATTGAAATTACAACCTAATCACCGTACATCAAAGGACCAATAGAACAAACCAAGCGCAGCCTCTAACACCGAGTGGATCTATTTCATTCATACATCTCCTCACAGTCGTAGTAGCACATGTGTAAACTCCCCTTTTGTATGAGCAACCACTTGATGCTGACACACAACAGGTTGTCCCTCTGCCTCCTCTTCTTCTTCCACATACGGCACCCTGAATCCGAAATTCCGGCAATTGCAGTCGTGATGCTCGTGCGCCCAGGCAAATAATTTTTTCCTCCTTCCGAGTGTCTCTCTCCTCGCGCGCACCCCCATGGCGTGCTTCATGCTCGTCGTCTTCACAGGCATTGCAGCAGTCGGCAGCAGCGCTCATAGCCGGTGGTTTTTTGGAGAAGTTAAGGAAGGGAGAGGGAACGACAGGGAGAAGCGTACAAGAGCAAGCAAGGGGGAACCAGTGCGGACCCGAGGAAGCTCGCCCGCTTGCTCCATCCTCCTCTTCCTCGGCTCTTCGTCAGTCTGTTCCAGGGATTCTCATCCTTTTCTCCGACCTATCGCTGGCTTGGTTTTCGATTTTGAGAGATGATCTGAGGGATCTTTTGAACTGAGTATTGGCTGGATTTTGGATTTCGTTGATGACTCTTTCGTTGTACGTTTTGAATGGACGACAATCAATTTTTTTTACTACCAATTTTGAGATCTTTTACACAAAACGTTCTATCACACCCTTGAGTCTCCCCGCATCTCTGTAAAAACGCTTTATAGTAGGCATCTGTACCGTATAACCAATATCGTATACCTATGGATTCATTATTGCGAGATCGAGCGTGAATGGACGGGAGGTACCCACACATACCTACATATACATACCCACAGTCACTCTCTCTCTCTCTCTCTCTCTCTCTCTCTGGATGCTGCTGCTATTACCGCTGGCTGCTGCTGCTAGCCGGGCTGATCGATCTTGAATCGTGAAAGTAGGAAGCCCTCGTTATACCGGAGCAGTGCTCTCTCTCCCCCCTCCCACCTTTGGAGTTCTCTCGTGACTCTCTATGTGTATACGTATAGGAATGTACATATGTATGTATGTATGTATGTATGTATGTATGTACAAGTCGCCCCGAAAGCCTTAGCGAGGCGGAGAACGGCAAAAATGAGAGACACACGAAAGAATAAGAACCGACGACGAGAAAGTAAAGGAGAGATCTACCTGGCCTGCACGGTTGGCTCTTGCAATGTGCCCGGTATATAGGTATACATTTTCAGAATGGGTGGGTGCACGTGCAGAGCTCCTCGATCTGACCTCCTCTTCTGTGTGCAGTGCTACTACCAATGGGACTTTTGAGTCGTGGTTCATTCGCGATGGATGCCGGAGGAATTCATCGAAGAGTATTCGGTCTGGAAAAAATTGTTACCGATCGAGCTTGGAGTTTCTGGTCCCCAGAAGTCCCGAAAATCGGTCAACTACTGTATCCTCCTACTGTCAACTTTCACGTAGTTGCTCGTCATCATGCTCGCACAAACATCCTTGTGCCCCAGGAAACGAGGAAACGAAGAAAAGAAAACATAGGAGGAGGAGGAGGAAGAAAACATAATAAAGGAGAGCAGAAAGTCGAGAAACCGAGTGCGCGAAAACGCACGCGGATATGAAGAAAAAGAGCCACCGGCTCTCCCAGCAAAACAACAGCAGTCGGCCACAGCAGCGCCGCAGAGGCCTATATGTAATACACAAGGTGGGCCTTTTAACGGGCGGGTGGGAGGCAGGGAGGAGCCGCTGGTTGGGCGCCACTGCGCTCCGTCGACGGAGGAGCGAGCGGGCGACCGACGTATTCCGCGGCATGAGAATTTTCCCACAGTCCCTATACCATCGGGCGAGCGGCTGCTGCCTCGCCGTCTGTATATACATACACCGGGACTCGGGGCCCGCTTGCCTGCCGGGACGCACAACACCCGCTCTCTCTTTCTTCTCTCTCCCTACCTCGGGCGCGCGCGCGCGCGCGCGCGGCGTTGCCACACCTTCGGAGCAGAGTCTGCGAAAGGAGCTGGAGGGAGGGGGAGTTGGGACCGTATGGCTGCCAGCGGTGGCAGCAGTAAGTATATATAAGGCCGTCTCTTGAAGGAGAGTCTGCGAGAAAAGGAGATCGCACGTGCTTCGGCGCTGCTGCTGGTAGTATTGCGGCTGCAGAGGAAGAGAGTAGGGAGGAGAGGGCGCTCTTGTATATGGATGGATGATCGGCGTGTGGGTTTTTCTTGTATACAGAGGAGGGCGTATGTGTGCGTAGGAGTCAATGGGTGCGAGGGGAGACGATGTTGGGGAAACTTTTCCAACGGATGATAACGTTTTGATGTTTTGAATGGAGATGAGGTGAGCTACTCTTAGTTGTCCATGGGATGGACGAGCTGCTGGTTGTATCAGGCACACTGTGAGGGACTTGCTAATTAAATTCCATTAAGATCCGGGAGAACATTGGCAAGACACCTGGCGAAGCTTCAGAGTTTTGAGGAACGCTTTTGTTCATTCGTGGCATTCGCAGGTTGATATTTAAAGGAGGATGATCAAAGGGTACGTCCACGATCTTTGAAGTATGGCCGGCAACAGTTGTTGATGATTAACAGTATAGAGCCTCGTGCAATTCGCGATCTCTTTTCTCACGGTAAACACGGGCAAACTCAAAATCCAAGTCAAAGACTAATGAAGCAATTGCAAAAAGTGAAGAACAGTACTTCAGTCTCCTGATTACTGTCATTTCGCCAGAAGTTGCCGGAGCAAAAGACGAAGGGAAAAAAGAAGAAGAAAGGAGCGGAAGACCGGAAGGAGCCTTTGCGTAACAAGTGCATGGGTGTAAGCCACAGGGGAGGAAGTGCCCGCGACGACACGTGAAGGAGGAGAAGCCCCTCTCTTCGGCCGCAGCTCGGCAATCGTAGAGCCATGTGAACGAAAAATCATCGGCTCGAGCGCAACCCCCGGAGGCGTGCGAGCATACGTGCACGGGCAAAGAAGATGATTCTCCTTAATGAAGACGTTGAAGGGGTTGGCCACCTGTGTGTTTAAAGTATAATATATGTTGCGAGCTCGCGGGTGGCCGCGATCCCTGCTCTCGGAGCTTCGGATGCAGTTATTCTTTTCCCCCTTCCTTCCGAGATGGGTGGAAAAATAGAGAGAGATCGTTTTGATCGATGATGAAGCACCTTTCGAAAAGCGAAAACAGTCGACGGTGTTTGTTCAGCGACTCGTGGATTGTACATAAACGTACACGGGAACGCGAGGGGGTCGAGTGCTTGCCCAAATACTCATTCGCGGTGCACTCGAGAGATGTGCTGGGTACTTTCAATTGTTCGCTCAAGGATGGATACTTTTTGTCTTCGGAAAGAGGAGAGAGAGAGAGAGGAGAGAGAGAGAGAGAGAGAGAGAGAGAGAGAGAGAGAGAGAGAGAGAGAGAGAGAGAGAGAGAGAGAGAGAGAGCGAGAGAGAGAGAGAGAGAGAGAGTTTGAAGATACCGGAGTCTCCGAAGTATAATATACAGTCCTGGAGGACGGGTTTGGAGAATAATCGCATCTCACTGGGCTGGATATGCTCCTTATCGTTATTTACGAGGGGGCTGATCTATAAAAAAAAAACATTAGTACCTAATCCAAGACTGGATCCAGAGAGAGAAACGAGGCGATAGGAGAAGACGAGCCGTGGAAAAAAAAGAGGGTTCGAAAAACCCCGGATGAAATATATTTGGACGGGTCTATATGAGCCGCCCCTCTCGCCTCCGAGACTCTTTTGAAAGGAACAGGGTGGGGACACATCGTCCGAGATAACTCTCTCTCTCTCTCTCCCGAAAATGGTAATCGCCTCTTCGACTAAAAACTACATCCCAATCCCATCCCCGTTTTATCGACGCAACTGCCGAAATCTTGAACCAATACACTTCTCACACTTCTCGCATAGTATTACAGCACAGTACGCATACGTCACTACTGTTTTGATCTTAAATCCTTCAAAGATAGCAGGTATATCTCGTCAGATAGAACGAATAATGTACATCTATAATGCGTCAACACGGACCCTCATCCTGTGTATCGACCCACGCACTCGTGTTCTCCTCATTAGAGAAGGTACGAGGGAGGGGTGGACCCTCGGTTAATGCGCGCATGAATAATCATCGGCTGCACCGTATAGCTGTCGACGAATCGTAATTACCCGAGGAAAGAAGAAGAAGATGTGGGGGGGCCAAGGAGCTTGGCAGGCGGAGGGAGGAGGTGCAGCCAGCACCCACGCACCATGTACATATCAGCGGACGGGCGGGCACACTTGTCTTGATTTATATATACAAGCAGCGCCGGGGATCCAGCCGTGGATGGTTGACTCCTTCGAGCTCGTCCATCCACACATTGTACATGTGCGGGGACGTTACATACACGTATAGTTGGGTGAACTCGTTAAAAGCTCGCTCAACTCCCCGTCGCTCTTGTAAACCGTAACCCTCCCAGCAAACCCTCTCTGTCGTCACTTTTCCCACATTTGTCTCTCCTCCTCGAGCTTTGCTTGGAACTGTGCTGCGGAGCTTTTTTACCGCGGCGTTAACTACTGATGTGTATTATATGTAGCTTGGCAGTGGCAGCTAGGCTATAGACGGTGGGATTAATTGTCTCGAAGAAAGTGCATCAACACGTGTTAACGTTATACCGGACGACAGACTGCCGCGCGAGCGTTTGATCGAACGGGTGTGAAATAGGAAAAAAAAAAACCCGCATCAAAAGCACATCGTAGATACATACATTACATTGTAAGCAAGCACCACGTATATATCTGCTTGTACACTTGACAACGACGAATAACAAAAAAAAGAGAGATAGCACCGGCAGCTCGTACACATGTATACTTGAAAATCAAACGGGGGCGGCCGTCATCACAATGCGCACCGAGCCGTGACACTCTCTTACGCACGTATAGGAGGAAAACAGAAGGAGCAGGCTCGTCTTTCCGAGGAAAAGGAGCGTGCGTGCGTGAGTGCACCGAGGAAAAGGGGGAAGGGGGGGGGGAGGGAGAAAAGCGCGCGCGTGTGGGAAAAAGGCACTATAAACACGATGCGCAGCGCGCGATGTTCAACTAGTTTGTAAGTAACGCAGCTCTTCGAGGGGCGCGCGCGCGCGCACGTATGAGCACCCAATTTTTTTTCCTCGGGGTGAGCGATCTCTTTTTTCTTTTTCTTCTTCGGCAAAAGTCACAGAGTGTATATATAAATCCTCAGTAGCTATTTGGTATTTCACAAAAACGACTCGTTAAGCGCAACTGTACGCGGTGATTGTACTCGAGCGGAGTGCACCCGAAAAAATCTGGCGCCCCTCTCTTTCCGTACGCGTGTAGATGTTTAATACCCACCGTCTTCCTATTCTACGCCGTCCCCCTCTTCCTGTCTCCCAAGACGAAAGGTAGGTCCCATTGACGTCTCTCGCAGACTCGCGTGAACAACACCGTTCGCCTGTACATATACACCCGAGACTTTTGGCACCTTTTACCTTCTATTATTCTCGTCAACGAAGACTTTGCGTCGTCCAGCATACGTCGTGGGAATAGGCAGTGATGCTCGTACTTTCGGCCACAGCTGATGCAGGCAGCAGCGGTGACGGACCGGATCTTTCGCCGTAATTACCGTCCTCTGCGGTCGAGCTATAGCCGCGCTTATGGAAATACAGCGATTCCGCGTGCGGTTAATCGCGAGCGCACAAAGACCGTAATTTGGATCTATTCTCTCTGAATCTATACTATACAGTGGGGCTCGAGTGAAGAAAGATAATCGAATCGCGCTCCCTCGCGAGCGTCGAAATTTTTCCAAACCGAGATTACTCAAGAGTAATGCACAGGAGAAGAGAAGGTGTAGGAGGCAGGGGGGTGGGGGTCGATCGATTAAAACGCGCGCGGCGCCGATGATGGCTTTTCGGTTAAGTCATCCATCTTGATTACCCCCCGCCGTCCCCGTACCTCTTTCCCTCGCGGCGCAGCTAATTATCCGACCCCACCAAAAATCCCGGGGGAACAAAGGCCTCTCTCTCCTTTTTTTTTTTTGTTCCTACGGTACTACCCTGTACGCTTTTATCAGCGTCATTCGGAGCTAATCGATTTTGGAGCGCAGGGGAAATGACGATGATGGCAAGAAAGGAGCGCAGGTACAGGTACCGAGGGCGAGCAAATCGTGTACGTACAGCACTTGGTTGCAGTGCGCCACACGGACTTTGTTTCGCAAAAAACGCGAGCCCAATCGCCGAGCAAACAAACGAGGATCGGGGCGCTCTGTTTGTTCGCTCGGCGTCGATAGCATTCGTCGCGCTCGATTTCTCAGCGCTGCAGCGCCGGTTCTCCTTGCTCGAGTGCGCTTTTTCTTTTTTCTTTTTTTTTTTCCCCCGATTCCTCACGCTCCGCGATTCGCCAAAGGGAGGCGGACGCTGTCGCGTGTGTGCGAGTCAAGGTATGAGTACTCGGGGTACGCGTTTCGGCACGTCACCTCCGCTCTGCGCCTCGTGCTCGCGGTCGACGGCGTCCGGGCTGATTACTTCTAATGGGCGGCTCGGCGGAACGCGGGCGTGATTTTTTTGTGCGCCGCTGTCCCCGATGTGGGTATGGTGAATCGGTACGCGCCGAGCTTTCGATATCGGATCGATGGAAATGATTGTTCTGTACCCTGTACAGTGTATCCAAGGGGGCTGATAACATATCCATCCCCAAGTTTTCAACAAAAATCCATCACATCGCTATTCGCGATGTCAATGAGCATTAGAAATATAACGAATCAGTCCATTCCAATGGTTTGCCAGCTCCACCCAGCAAGTCTGTTGAACATAAAACATGTGACGGATGATCCGCATGGCAGACAACGGGTTTTTTGCATTAATTTTTTACTCAATAATCGCTGGAGCTATTCAGACGTCCCGTATCCCCCATCGATGAGGATCCCACGCTCTGCGGATAGGATCCCACGCAGTTGTACGTCGTCGTCCAGGTGACGATCTATTCTTTTTCCCCCGTCTTGGTACGGGTAACGCGAGAAGAAGGGGCGAAGCCCCGGCGGTGGGCGCCCGGACATTCTTCGCGAGCGTCGCCGCGGAACTAACGCGATCTCGTGATCGAGAGCGTTGGCGCGGATTTCGCGAGGATCGGACTCTGTATCGCAGTCTTCCTTTTTTTTTTTTTACGGAAGTTGATTTTTTCTTCCGTATCTATGGCTGGGCACTTGGTCTAGTTTGCATTGCACTCGACGGGGCGCGGTACAAGCTCGCCAGTCCCCCGGTCTGATTGATCGACCCGAGCGAGCGCGTGCATAAATCGTCCCGACGGCAAAATCATCCATTACCATACCCACACACTCTCTCTCGCTCAACCCTAATCCCGATAGGTATACAGAGGTGCAACACAGCACACCGCCTAAGCCGTACCATCAGGCACGATCGCGTTGCCCGAAACACCGCACCAACAAAAAGCGATCCCTCGCGCTCGAAAAGCCGATTCTCACGTGTACATATACAAGTGCATCATATTATAGGCTCGCCTGTATCCCGTATACATCACACATAATACACTTCTGATTTGAAAAAAAAAAAAAAAAAACGCACACAGGCGATCATAACTCGCGCCCACCACCTCTTATATACATACACGGCCTCCCTTCCATATTCGCGGATCCCTCGGAAATGTACAGTTAGCCCTGCACACAGGATGCATACATCCACATATAATCCTCGGAGAGCACTAAATCACGCCGGAATCGGCATATATGTATACTGTAAGTGTACACTGCAGACTGGGGCTCCGTAACTCGTTGTGCATCCACACAAAAGCTCGGGGCTCGGTAATACCCTCCCCCCGCTCGCGCGAGTATAATCGTTATCGAGCCTAATGATTTTGTATTACGAGTACGTGCAGCGCCGCGCGAGGCACGATGTCTTCCGTCCCCTCGACTGTTCTTTCCCTATAAGGCTGGTACGATGATCCTATACAAGATTCGATTCATAAGTCATTCATGTTGCACGTGTACACGAACACCAGACGGGACATAGAGACAATCGGACGGACGGACTTTTGGTTCGCCCGTTTATGAATTTCTTCATTTTCATCTGCGCTCGTACATAATATGCAAGTCTACCCCTGGCGCCAGGGTCTCTTCTGTGTGTTGTTTCATTTTGGCGGGCCGCCTCTCTCGTTTCGTAGCTCGAATCCGCCAAAGAGAGAGAGAGAGACCACTAGAAGGAGATCGCGTGAGAAAAGCTTGGACTTTTGTTTACTTCTGGTTACTTGTATATCATGCACTCGTCGAAGGGACCGCAATGTAATGTCTGTTCTTCGCCTCGCGCTGTAAACATAGTACACCAGTTCTCTCTAGGTCCTTTCGCACCATTCGTCACCAACTCTTTTTCTTCCCTCCAACCGCTAGTGCGCATGCGTTATGAAATTTAAAAAATAAGAATGCGAATGCGAATATACCCACAACAGATCCAGCGACACGAAAATGAGAGCGAACGGCTCGCAGTACCGATACGATGTGATACAAGACCCAAGTTCGGAGGGTCCAGCGTCCACCGCGCGGCGAGCGCCTCGAGGCGGTTTAATAGATGCAAGCAGGAAGTCCGACATTGGCTTAATACGGAAGTTCCCTCTCGATTCTCTCCGCCTCCTTCGATGCCCCCTCCAGCTCTCTCTCTCTCTCCTATTTTGTTGCCCACATAACTCTATGTACATACGTACGAAACGACCTCTCTCTCTCTCTCTCCGGAGAGCTTCGAAAGCGCGGAAGAGTGGGAGGAAGGCGAGCCAAACTCCCTGGGAGAAACACTCTGGTCGTCGCGCCCGGAATCCCCGCCATCCGCTCGCTCCGGCTCGGAATGGCTCGTTGCCGTTTGTTACCATTTTTTTCCTTCGCGGCCTTCGTTTGTCCGCTCGCTGCCGGCTATCGAAACACATACTGGATTCCCCGTGCGTACATACGGTCGGCCGGGATCGTTGGTTCGTGCGGTCGAGCATCAGGGGCGAGGAATAATACACCGGCGCACGATAGCCCCGATTCGGCGACGAGTCCGCGGAAACGCTCGGATGGTGATAGAACAATCACGTCGGTCAAGAGACGCGCGCGATAGCCGCAATCTCGGCACAGGTTTTTACGCGCTTTGGAACGAGTTTCGTGAATAATCATCACCTCCGTTCTCAGGCTCGAACACGAAAAAGCGGGACGATAATTGAGCATCGTAGGAGCGAAAACGAAAATTTTTTCTCACACTCTCTGAAAAACCAGAGCGGAGGAGGAGGAGCAGGAGAGATGATGACAATTAGCTCGCGCGCGCGCGCGCGAGGCCGGGTAGAGTCGGAAGCGGCCCAGCGGAGCGCGAACGGAACGAGATTAAGACAGCACAACGATTTTTCGTTTCCCACGTGCAGCCCGTTGTACATTATAGTGTGTGTGTGTATGATACAAGTACGGCGCGCTGCGTGGCCGTTCTTATCGGGCAGGCGCTACTGCCCGCCTGCGGTCGTTAAAGGGACTCGGTCTCTCTCTCTCTCTTCATAGGAGCGAAAAACTGTTGTGTGGCTGGCTTTTCAAAATCGCCCGCGCGCCCACACGCATGCTCTATTATATATATAATACCCGGCACCTCTCCTTATCGCCCCGATGGTGGGGCTCTTTGCGGTCGGGCCGCTTCCTTTTAACGAACTCTCGGGTATCGCGAAACTTGCACGCTCGCCCCCAACCCCCCCCCCCCCGCCCCCGGCTCTCTGCTCGTTCTGTAGGTATACTGTTATCGAAAAATAGCGGCTTTTCAACTCTGGAGGTTGGAACTTTGGGTCCGTAAAATCTTGAATTGGTCTTGCGAAGCAGCCAAGAGGAAGAAGTTTGTAGTTTTGTAATTTTTTCAAGTTTTATTTTACAATTTTGATGTATATAGATAGGGACGCACAATCGACAGCATGGAATCGTACGATGTACTTAATTCGTCCAAACAATTTATCTCCAAAACAGTGTAACAATGTATATCATCAAAGACCAAGAAATGCAAAAAATCAGAATCACTGTACTCCTTGCACGGTATCTACTCGAGTTACCGCGTCAGCGGAAGTAACAACAGCTATAGTCGACCGACCGATGGCTAATTTATATGCACGAGCACCGTGTATCTATATCGCCACCGACACCATAGTCACTGCTCTTCGCTCTGTACCCTTAACGCGCATTGACGACCCTAAGTCGACCCTTCGTCTTCCTAGCGCGGGACGAGCGGTCCCAAAGGGCCCACGCGATATCGACGAGATAAGCCCTCCCTCGCACTTACCACTCTATCGCCACTTAATTGCAGGCGAGACTCTCCCTCCCGCTTCAAAGGCCTGCCTTTCAGCTCTTTACATCTACTAATTCACCCCGGACGAGTTTAGTGCGGTGCAGCTGACGCGCGGATACGTATACTCACACGTTCGCATCGATCTCTCCAGAGCTTACGATCCGATATTTCGGAAAATCTCCGAGCTTTCACGTTGCTCCATTTATCGAATCTCCCTTTATCTCTCTGCGGTTTCCTCCTCCTCGTCGTCGAGGCTCTTTTTGCGTCAGCTTCGAACGGTCGCGTGACGAGCGCATTATCGGCGCGGCGCGTCTCTTCGCGCCTCGCCGCT
>JAPYYV010018370.1:0-11567 GCA_030522625.1 Copidosoma aretas | reverse complement strand
GTGCTTTGCACTGGTTAGAGGAGGTTAGTCTTAGTCGGTAGGTACCCGGGTGAATCCGACACTCTCTCCAGTCCAAAGGAGAGGTCTTTAGAAGATTTCCCCTCCTCACCCCTTCAAAAAAAAAAAAAAAAAAATGGGCATTTTTTCATACTATTGTAATGTGTAACATGATCTACTTGAAAATTTTTACCTAAGTTTTTTGTTGTTGTAATGAGAATTTCTTCGCTTTTAATTGCTGTAGGGAGATTGGAATCATGCAGTGATACTTTAAAGTGCCTTTAATCGTCATCGCCTTTCGAAAACGCTTTGATAATAGTTCCTTCTCTTCTTCGTTATCTGTGTTTGTCGAGTAGTGACACGTTATGTTTGGCAGAGCTTCCTTCGCCCAAGTAAACAGTTCCATTGGTGTTCGAATAGAATTATTAAGCCTTTAGAGACTAGCTCTTGCAGCAAGACGTTTCACAGTTCCACCAATTCTGTCACATGGCCCCTTACCGTGAAAAGTTAGGAAGAATTGCCACTCAGCCAACATATCAAAATCTTGCATGTGATGCGAAAGATTTATAAACTTTTTTTATTTTTATACTGTCCGCTGGCTCCATCCGAAAGATATATAATTTTATTTATGAAATTCAATTTTTTTTTTATAAAATCAACAAGTTGTTTTTGGAAAACGTGAACAGCAATAGTATCGTGATGTAAACATTCAGAAATGCATAAAAAACTTTCGACTTGTAATTTGTCTTCGTCGTCTTTGTGATATATCGAAAAAGGGTCTATTGTTGCCTTATCACTGTTCCAATGAATACCTTGTACTGAATTTTGAATAATAAAGGGGCAGTTTCAGAAAAATCACATATAACAAGGCATTCATGTTTAAGAAGTTTTTCTTTTGTTTCGTTATAAAAGTCTCTTTTTTTCCTAACCAAAAAAAAATGAGCTGATAATTTATGTAAGCAATTGGTTAAAGGATCAAAAAATTCCTCTACAGTCGATGTTAGCGTTTCCAAAGTAGACCTTTCACTTGTTACCCACTGTCTGTACTTTATACTGTCAATCATTATTCATCAAAATTTTTTTCTGATTGGTCAATGAGATTCACTATCCCAGGACACTTCTTGCATTCACCTAAAAAACAATGTATAGATTGTTCAACACACATCATACTATCGGAGCAATCACGATAATCTTTAATGGGCTGTTCTGATTCAGCAGTGATTGCTTTCAAATTCGCTCCGTCAATTATTAATTTACCATTTTCGTGTATTTGACAAGCGCAGACTGAATAGGTGCCATATTCTCCAGCCAATATGTAGGGATCGGTGCCAGGTCGGGTAAATAGAGCGTGCGAGGCACTTGACGTTTGATCGGTATAGAGTTAAAAATAAGAGAAAAAGAAAGGAAAAAAAAGGTAGAAACACAATGATTAAATAAAAGCTTTAGGCTGAGTGCGGAGAGTAACAGACTTTTTTCTTCTTAGAATGTTTCGCACTGTCTTCTTGCGTCGAGCAGGGGCCTGCGTGGCGGTGAGAGCAGTGGATGCGGCTGAAGAGGCTTGCGACGCTGCTGAAGAGTACGGACCTGCCAAGGGAGCGTTGCCTTGACTATGTGCACTGTTTCCTGCGGGCGCCGGTGCGGCAAGAGGCAGGGGCAGCTGAGGATCCCAGGTAGGCTGCGATCGGGGGGCGAATTTTCTGCGTCTTGACGCAGAGTGTAGGCGGGCTTGACGTTCTCTGCGCTGACCGTGACCGTGCGTCCATACTTGTCTATCTTGAAGACCCTGTCATCCACGTGCTCGATGACCTTGTGCGGCCCAGTGTAAGGCGGCCTCAAGGAGTGCCTTCTGGTGTGGTCTCGGAGGTAGACATGAGACGATGAATATAGCGTCTTGTAGACAAAGGTGTTCTTGGAGTGATGATGCGAGGCTGGAGCTAGTCTGACTTGACGCATGTGCGTTCTGAAAGTCTCCAAGAGGTGATCCCTGTCGACGAGAGAGTCTTCCTCCAGAAAGAACTCACCGGATAGCCGCAGTATCATGCCATACAGGTATTCTGCGGGGGAGGCCTTTAAGTCTTCCTTGTAAACAGCTCGTAACCCAAGCAGAACTGTGGGGAGTAGGTCTACTTAGTTATCAGAGTCGTGACAACGCAAGGCAGTCTTGAGAGCGTGATGCCATCTTTCAACAAGGCTTTTAGCCACCAGATGATATGGTGTGGTCCTAATACGCTTGTCATCGAGCATCTGTGCAAGGGCTGAAAACAGAGCCGACTCGAACTGCGAACCACGATCTATGGTGATGGTTTTGGGGCAGCCAAAGCGTGCTATTCAGTGCCGATAAAAGTTTGAGGCTACAGTGGCGGCCGTGATGTTGGTTAGCGGGACAGCCTCCGGCCAGCGTGTAAAGCGATCCACCATCGTCAGAAGGTAGGAAAAGCCTTGGCACGTAGTAAGAGGGCTGACCAGGTCGATGTGGACATGGTCGAAATGCTGGTCCGGCTCTGGAAAAGACTTGGGCTGTAGATGCACGTGTCGACCTTCCTTGGAGCGCTGACACGGTTCGCAGGTTCTTGCCCAGAGCGATATGTCTCTGTTCATCGAGGGCTAGACATAACGTTGTGCGATGAGTTTGACCGGGGCTCTGCCTGACGGATGTGAAAGGCTGCGCACAGCTTCAAACAGTGGTCTTCGAAAGTCAGTTGGCACGTAAGGCCTAATGTCGTGTTGCGAGACGTCGCAGTATAACGACGAGTGGCCGAAGGTGAGCTTACGCAAGTGAGGTGACGTGGTGGAGCTGCTGAGAAGATACTGGAGCTCCCTGTCACACTCTTGTGCTTTGGAGAGCTGATCGATGTCCAAAATGGTTGGAAGGTGAAGAGCGTCGATCCTGGAGAGCGTATCTGCTACAACGTTGTCATCGCCCTTGACATACTCGATGTCCATTGAGTACTGTGAGATAAATTCGAGCTGAAAAATATGGCGAGACGAGGCCTGCTCCCCTTTTTGTTTGAAGGCAAACGTAAGTAATTTGTGATCGGTGCGTAGCAGCAGAGGGTAGCCCTCGATCATGCCCCGGAAGTACTCAACAGCGTGGAAAAGCGCAGCTAATTCTCGATCGTACGTGGAGTAGCCTTGCTCTGCGGCCGGAACTTTTTCGAAAAATACCCAAGCGGCTGCCAAACGTTGACTGCTTGCTGCTCCAGAACCGCACCCATTTTAGTGTCCAAAGCATCGGATTAGTTGCGAAGTTGGGCGTTGGGGAGCGGATGAGTTAGCAGGGCTGCCTGAGCGAGACTCTGCTTGCAGTCCTTGAAAGCCGCTTTTGACGTGCAGTCCCAAGGAACCAGGCGTTCGTCCTTTTTCCTGGCTCCATGCAACAAGGCATGCAAGGGTACCTGTAGCGCATCTGCGTCCTTGATGCACTTGCGATAGGAGTTAAGCATGCCAACAAAGCGTCGCAAGCCATGCAAGTTTTTGGGAAGAGGGAAATCTAGTACAGCCTGCACCCCTTCTTGCAGAGGGCAAGAGCCTGCGGCGGAAACCTCATACCCAAGAAAACTGACAAAACTCTTAGCGAAGACGCATTTACCTGGGTTTATACGGAAGCCGTGCTCTTTGAGGCGTTGAAAGACGAGCCAAAGGTCCTTGAGGTGCTGCTCCATGTTCTCAGAGGCGACTAGCAGATCGTTGATGTATGCGAAGGTGACTAGTCCTCGAAGCACCTCGTTGATCTTGCGCTGGAACGTCTAAGAAGCGTTTTTGAAACCAAACATCATGACCTTGAACTCAAACAGGCTAAGCGGAGTGATTATGGCGGTTTTGGGCACGTCTTCCTCCAGAATGGGTATTTTGTTGAAAGCTCTAAGGAGGTCGATTTTGGAAAACACTTTTATACCGTGCAAGAAAGCAGCGTAGTCTTCCAGGCGAGAGACTGGATGTCTGTCTGGAACCGTCTGCGCGTTGAGGCGTCTGTAGTCTGCGCACGGTCGGAAAAACCCATCCTTTTTAGGCACCAGATGTAAGGGACTGGCCCAAGGGCTGGAGCTTGGACGACAGACGCCTTGCTCCAAGAACTCGTCAAAGATGCTTTTGACTTCTTTGAGACGATCCGGCGCCAGTCGGCGAGTTTGCCGAGAGACCGGTGAACCTGTGGTTATGATGTGATGATACACCGAGGTATCTTTGGCGGGGGATGGCGGCACTTTCCCAGTGATTTGCGGGAAGGCTGCCAGGAGCTAAGCAACTTCGTCGTTTGTTGAGATACTGAAAAGCACTGTTGGTTCCCTAATGGCTTCACAACACGAGTCTGAGTTTCGATGACGGACGGAAGAAGAGCTGGGGTCCAGCGATATTCCGTGAGCCGAGAGAAAATCAATACCAAAGATGTCGTATGGGGCGTCTGCTACAATGAAGATCCAGGTGAGCAGTTTCTGCAGTCCCAGATCCACGGTGAGGCGCTGAGATCCATATATGTTGATGGGCAGCCCGTTTGCAGCGAAGAGCTTGCTGCTACTGAGGGTGCGCTGAGTACTGGTTGCGAGAGAAATGACTGAGACTTCGGCTCCGGTGTCGAGTAGAAAGCGCAGACTTCGTGTGTTATCTCCTAGAAAAAGACGGCGAACGGGAGTAGAGGCGCTGTCTAGGGTCGCCGAGGGCCAGGACACGCCGCTTAGTTTTTTGCCTGCCAGCTGCAAGGAGCCTTGCAACGCGACGCTCTCTTTCCGAATTTTTGGTGATACAAGCAGAGCGAGCTGTCTTGCGGAGAGTTAGACCTGCTCCTTCAGCCTATATTGCTTGGCCGTAGACTTTCTCCTCGAGGCTTGGAGCGTCGGCGATTCTGAGGCTGCTCCAGACTGTTTTTGATGACAAGCGTGAGATTATGAATAAGCTGCTCTAGGCTCTCGAAGCTTTGATTGCCGACAGTCCCTGGTTTGAACGAGGAGACGGCAAAGATCTGGTCTTTGTTGAATGACTGGATATTTCAGATTTTGTCTGCCAAGGCAGCCAGGCTGGCGTCCGAGCTGCTTTCCTGGGCAGCTAGAGAGATCCTTATCTCTACGGAAAGTCGATCTAACCACAGCTGGCGTAGAAGGCTGAGCACCACTAGGTTGCCTGCCAGCTGTTGCATGCTAGAGAGTAAGAGTGACAGGGGGCCGTCACCGTAGCCAAGTCCCGAGATAAGTTTGTGGATCCTCTGCTTATTGGACTCAGTGAAAGATTTTAACAATGAGCACTTAACCTTAACGTAGAGTTGATCCACTCAGCTCAGCTGACTATGTTCTCGATTTCGATGGAAATGAGGTTCTTGGACAAGTGGTCCATTACGTACTCGAAGCGGAGGATGGCGTCATTGATGCTATGCCTGATGAACTTGGCTTCCTGTAGGTCAAACCAGAGCGCGGGCTTGCTGGTGTAGAAAGGCGGCTGGTGAATCTCGAGGTGCGTGCGTCGTCCGCTTTCAGCTGTGGGAGGCATGACCGTGGCGGCATGCAAGGACTGAGCGTGTAGAGCCTGCTGCAAAGCATCGTACCCTGCTTGCGTGTGCTGTTGTTGTTGCTGTATAAGGTGCTGTTGCTGGGCGTGTTGCACATTGGCAGCGGGGAATTGCCGTTCGCCAGGGGCTGTGTACGTGTGCATTGTTGGCGAGGCAGCAGTGGCCGAAAAAAAGAGAGCTGATGTGTTGGCTGGCACTTGCACGTGTGCGGGTGAATACGTGACCCCTGTTGTATCGCAAGACGAGACAGGGGGCCACGTGTATAAGCTGTTACCGCTGCCAACGTGCGAGGCTGCAGAGGAGAAGGCAGAAAATGCCGGCGGGCCGGACGCATTCTGCAAAGGGGCACCTAAGCTTGGCGGAGGCCGCATGTTGTCTGAGAGGTTAGCTTTCTTCTCCTCTTCGATGAGCACGCTGACGCTGAGATCGTTTCCAGAGGCGGGAACGGCTGAGAATTGTTGCTGTGCCAACGCGAACTGTAACGTGCCCGCGTCTCGTGAGTCCTGTACTTTAGAGGGCATTCGATCGAGGCTAAAGTTTCCTGAGGTGAACATGACGCAAGAGACCAGCACTAACGACACCATGCGTAGCTCCGCAAGAACAAAACCAGGCGACGAAGGCGCGAACAACGTGAAGAAGGTTTGCGTTCGGGGTCATCAGTGTAGGGATCGGTGCCAGGTTGGGTAAATAAGGCGTACATGCCTAGTTACAAGTAATGGTTCATTTGGTACTTAGAGATCACAGACCTGACAAGGAGTTGAGCTCTGTGCGAGAGTCAAACACCTACTGCTGCCATGCGGCAGAAGTGTGGAGGGGGGAAGTCCCCATAAATACACAGTATTTCGGTCTAAGAGAGGCAAACTTTGAAAAACTACAGGTAACATCGGGAAATTTTACCTTGAATAACTCGTACAATTCTTTTAAATTATTCAACAACGATCTTTTCTGTATCTGTATTCTTTGTTCGTCTATTTTTATAGAAATTTAATCCTTTTTGCCTGGCATCAACTGAGTGTTGTCATCCGACTAATAAAAATTAATTATACCATGAACATGTTTTGTAGGCAATGATGCGTGATGTTTCGGATTCAGGTCACCTAATATTCCGTTTTCTTTCGCAACATTCTTGGCAACAGAAATCATGTGACGAGTGGCAGTTGGAAAATTCTGTACGACTTTTGATAGGACCAATGTCTGAGCATGGTCAAAATTGTAATTTTATGTGCGCAATTGTTAGAGACATTAAAACTTTCTTGTAGAGTTCTTAAAATTGACGTATTATCGTCATCATCATCCATTTCATCGGGACCATCATAAGTGACTTGAAATACCCGTGTCTTGATTATATTAGCTATTTTTTTAACATTTACCTCGGCATATGTCTTTTACGTCAATTTTTTTTTCCATTGGCGAAGATCCAATAATACTCAAACTTTTATTCAAAATATCGATTCGATCGTCCAACAACTCATCATTATTATCCGAAAATCCAGAAGTTCCACCGCTGCCAATGTTCTTTCTGGCTAAAAAAATATAAATCATTCTATCTATAACGACTAAATACCGAAAAATTGTAAAGTAAATAGACTCGATAAGCTTGAAAAAGTTCACTTGCTAAGAGAATTAAAAGTGCAGAGTATAGTATCGCCACATAAACGCAGGCAGACGTGCTGATGCAGCTGCAGCCTTACGAATCCACTTATACACACAAGCTCTTTCAAGCGTAAGGGTTAGGTTTCACATATTTACCGATTCATCTTGGCAATTCTTGTTGTCTGGGTCGGATTCAGCTTGGCAATTCATATGCTCTGCTTCACTTTCTTCTTTCATGTTCTTGATGCCGAGACGACAGGAATCACATATTTTTTTTTTTAAAGTTTCTGTAGATATTTCTATACTCATTTTTCGCAGTTGATTTTCACTCACTCTTCGTAATTGAGAAGCAGTCTTGGTTGGATGACTTTTTAAATCAAAGAGATTAAAACAACGATCTTTGCAAGTGCCGGTGTCTCGGGATTTTTGTAGCTTTACTTTAGGCATCGTGCTGATTCTCGTTACAGTTTTGCAGATAGGCAAACTTTGCAGGTACAGCAACAGTCGAGGGAATAGAAACTGAAGATGACGTAAAAAATTTAAATCACACACCAACGGTCACAAAAACACATGTATGCACGTCGAAAGTGAACACGTGTATAACCTGAAACTATGACTCAACATGCGACACTTGTAGAAAGAAAGTAAGACTTAAACAATAATACGAACTACTGAAAGTGGAAAAAAAGTCAGAATAAAACATTGAAAAACACAAACAGTTCAAGCGAAGATGAAAAAAAGATCAGAAAAAAAGATGAAAGAAAATCATCGCACAGCTGATCTGACCGCCAACAAACACTTAGCGGTACTAGTAGTAGTAAGGAAAAAAAAAAAAAAGAAAAAAAAAAAAAAAAAAAAAAAAAAAAAAAAAAAAAAAAAAAAAAAAAAAAAAAAAAAAAAAAAAAAACCACCATCGCTGCCTGGTGTGGACAACCATTTCCGTCTTCTGGTCAGCAAGCTCAAAGCTGTGGTCCCCCATCCATTCCGACACCCTGGATACACCACACTCAATCCTGCGCTCAGCCTTTTTCGAGCTTTGCTCGGCTCTCCGTCGTCAGGTTCTTCAGCTCGACTAGAACCCCACCTCTCCTCGTTTCTCGCACTTTGGTGACACTCGAACCAAACTGCGTGATGTCCACCGTCCTCATTTTTTTGAGGACATCCGCATACTTTTTGCCCTCAGCTGGGTCCTCATTTTTTTGAGGACATCCGCATACTTTTTGCCCTCAGCTGGCATTACTAAAACCGCCTTGGGTTTCCTTCATTGTCGCGGTCTTCTTTCCTTCTCTTTCCGCTCGCAATTATTTTTTTCCTCCCCTACTTGTTTTTTATGGGCCATTTTATTGACCACCTCGGTCCAGTGGTCCTCCTTCACCTCGAGTTGAAGGAAGGGCCAGCACCTGGTGGGCTCGGTGTCCCCTTTTCCCTCTTTCTTTTGCCCGCCTGTTGTTTGGCCGCCCGGAGCGGTTGTGCGCTCCCAATGGCCGGGCCCCTCTTCAGTTTTAAGAGGCCCTCGATCGCCTTTTGGGCTGATTCCGAGCCCTCTTTAATGGGGCGAGGCTGGTTTGCCTTTTTCGCGCTTCCCAGGCAGTTTGCCAGGCTGTCGATGGCCTTCTCCAGCTGCATCAGAAGGACGAGCTCCGCCGGGTGAGATTCCACCCGAAGCACCTCACCCACCTCACCTTCGCTCTCGCTCACCTCCGCGTCATCCGAGAGTTCGGCTGATGAACGCCGATTCTGCAGTGCCGCAAAGCTAAGCCCTCCTATCCCTAAACTCCCCATGGTTGGATTAAATATAGTCATACCTGTGAAAAAATTTTCATCCCAAGGCTCGCCCCGACCCATCGGGATCCCTCACGTCTATGGAGACAGCCGACGTGGACCACAGCTCATGGCTGTAGGGCGGCGCCGGACTGGTTTCGTAACCCCGGGATATAGCACGCTCTGACAAGCTAGCCCACCTACACTCCCTCGAGCATCACACCCCAACCAAGAAGTGATCCACTCTCTGGAGAGTTTCCGGCAGACATCACAAGCCAGGACGCACTCGCTAGGACCGGACTAGGCGGATCGGGAACGCGACTGGACGACAGTACGACCGCGCGAAGCGATAGCCAATCGGAACGTGGCCACCAGTACCTACTCCGCCCCGACCAACCAACGCCCTGCCGCACCGCACCGCCGAAGCAACACACCCTACCCACCTAGAACGCGGCCCAAAGCCGGTTGACTAGACCTGGCTAGGTATCCAGCCTCCCGTCTTGCAGTCAGCAGGAGCCAAAGACAGTTTGGGGCTCCTCCGCACGCAACCTCGGATGCGCCTAGCTGCCCAGGATCTCCTTTTGGCCGCTCACGCGTCGCATCGCACGGCAAACACGGCGCACAGTGGTCCGAAATGAAAAAAAATGGGCAAAACTTTTATTCACCTGGTTTTTGAAGGAATCTAATCAAATTTTTTTTTTAAGAATATGTCTTGAGCTGTAGAATATGAGATCGTTTCCCCCGCAAAGATTCGATATCTCACATAACCTACAAATTCATTATTAACGCAATAGCACTAATCATACATGAAGAACAATTGGATTGTAATTACAAGCAGCAGTTAAATGACGTCAAAAAATATACATATTTGTTTTCAAGGTCGCTGATTGCAAATCCGCTTTCAGATTTTAAAAATTAAAAATGGCGGATTCAAAATGGCCGACCAAAATTGTAAAAAAGCTCAATTTTATGATGAATAATACACATTTGTGTGTTATTTAAGTCGCTGATTATGAACCCGCGTTCGGATTTTAAAAATTCAAAATGGCGGATTCAACATGGCGGACCAAAATTGTAAAAAAGCTAAATTTCCCAATGAATAATACACATTTAAGGGTTATTTATGTCGCTGATTACGAATCCGCTCTTAGATTTCAAAAATTTAAAATGGCGGATTCAACATGGTGGACCAAAATTGTAAAAAAGCTAAATTTTCCAATGAATAATACACATTTGAAAGTTATTTATGTCGCTAATTACGAATCTGATTTTAGATTTCAAAAATTTAAAATGGCGGATTCAACATGGTGGACCAAAGATGTAAAAAAGCTAAATTTTCCAATGAATAATACACATTTGAGCGTTATTTATGTCAAATTTTGGTTATCGACAAATTATACAAACCAATAAGTCCTATCGTTATTTCTGTAAAATTATAATTTTAAATTTTTTTCTGCAAATTTTTTGATAGTTAAGTGTTTTTTCAGGTGAACATTTTAGAAATGAAAGAAAAACTTAGTTTAAGCGTTTTTTAAATTTCTTGAATTTTTTTCTCGAAAATGAAGTCATTTTCAAAAATTTTGCAGAAGCCACTTTAGACTTCTTTTTCGCCTAGATTCTGACAGTATTTCTTGTTTTAAAAAATTCGTTCATTATAAAATCTTTTGGACGGTACTTTGTATTCGCCATTTTAATGTGTATGACTGTATCTCCTGGATTAGAACCAATATATTTCACTCCATTGAGAAATATAAAGGACACATTTCCTTCACACCTCTTACTATACTATGCGAGAAAAATCGCTAATAACTGAATTTTTTATCTTCTGTGCCATCTAACCCCTAACCTTAAACTATCTCGATAATTATTTTCTTTTTACTTCCTAACAAACAGTTTTTTAAAAAAAAGGCTTACTTGGAGAGAAAATTATTTCAAAAGCCTTTACCTTAACAGTAGGCCTTACACTGACTTACAATTCTTTGAACGTATTATGGAATGCCATAAAAAAATTTACGCGTAGAGAACTATTCTGGGACGATATATAGTATACATCGCATTATCCAGGGATTTTGAGTGTTTTCCGGGACGTTCAAGAGAAAAATTAATATGCAATGAACTATTCTGGGATGATTATGGTTGTGTCATGGACGTGTTTTGAAAAACGTCGTCTTTTGTAAAATACTGTCAGTGATTATTCAATGAAAGTTTTTCTAGGATGGTTTTTTTTAATTCCCCTGCACTTTGTTTTAGTTGGTACTGTCTAGGGCGTTATTTTAGAAAACACTGAGTCAATCACAGGAAAGGGCGTTGTTTATAATTATGTATATATGTATATGAAAGTCTGTGTGTGTGTTTCTATATGTGAGACAGCTCTCAGCCAAGCTATTGGCAGCAATTTTTTTTTTAAATTACTTATAATTATCATTTTTAATAATTTATTGTAGTCCATTAAAACCTTTCCCTGTCAATAATTTCATTCAATTATTCACTGATGAATTAATGTTGATTCAGTAAATAAAGGATCACCAAAATCCGGCCTACAGTACAACGTTGATTCTGTGTTGAATTAGCGTTGATTCCTTGTTGAATCAATGCTGAATCAGCGTTGAGCAAACTTTAAATGGGTACTGAATTAATGTCGATCTCAGAATGTAATAGTAGTGAAATCCGTAGCAAACTATAACTTTGATTCTGCAATGTATCAGCGCATAATTTACATTAT
>JAPYYV010018367.1:0-11308 GCA_030522625.1 Copidosoma aretas | reverse complement strand
CATTGTTGCAATTTAACACGCGCGCGCGACTTATCATCCCCTCCCGTCGGCAGCACCGCCCGGGATTTATTTATCGCGGCGGCAGCGGCATCGTCGATCCGTCGATTTATCTTTCTTTTCGCGCGCGCGTGTATACTTCGTGCACGCTTCGCGGACGGAGTGGATTTCGCGATGCCGCGGGTTTTTTGGGGCACTTCTGTTCGCGGGTAGACCGAAACAACGTCGTGGGCGCTTTGGGTTCGTTTTCGATGGGAGGGGACAGTGCCGTTGAAGTTGGGAGGAAGAACGCGGTGTCTACAAAATTGTGCGTACGAAAGGTCGTTCGTAATTCTAGAGATACGAGGGTTTTGAAAAATCCTAAATTTTTGTTCTCCATCAAAACGTCGCGCACTGTTTTCGCCGGCAAAAATGTCGTCCAGCGCCAAGCCTCTAGTATAGTACTGGAAAAAAAACGACGCAATCCATTGAAAAAAAAAACAAAAATCCTGTCCCAAGGTGTTCGAAAAAGTAGCCGCGGCCGAGTACCTCTTGGCACAGCGCGAAGCTCCGTAGTGCCCCGGGGCGAGTCCGCAATGGTATTTGATATATCACTCGGGCGTTCCGGGATTCCGGCAATATCGGAACGCGCCGCCCCAAGTTTCTCCGGCCGCGAGTGCATTTGGGCGGACGCGCGATCGGCGTTGCTGCTCTCGAAGTGAGCCGGGGAAATTTCGGATATTCTCCGGGAATACCGGGCGGGTGCGGCGCGGAAGTTCGTGTCCGGTGCAGGTTCTCGGTCGCGCGGTTCTGGTCGCGTGATCTTGGCCGTACCGTCTTGGACTTGATTTCGATTGTGAGTGTGGTGCAGGAAGGGGTGGCGGAAGGACCGACGGGGATTCCTAAGAGGGTGAGTATTTTTGTTTTTATTTCGAGTCACAAGATGGGCATCACTGGAGGGGGGCTCGAAAAGTTTTTTATTTCGTTGACGCGTTGGTTATTGGTTCGGGGGGGGGGGGGGGGGGCGCGTGCGGGGATATCGATGATTTATGGGTGTGGATTTTTCAACGTCTCCGATATGTGCGTCTGTCTGTCCGTGTGTGGGGGGAGGGTGGATATGTATTGGGAAAAAATGTATATCTCCCCATCAGGAAGTGCTTTCTGGAACGTCGATTAATCATTTTATGGACGGGCGGGTTTTGAAAAAATAATGTTTTTTATTGCCCACTGCGACGATTGGGAGGATAAAAGAACCATATTTTATTTTAAGTTGAAAAAAATACAACTTTTCGGGAGATTTATGAACGTGGATGCGTTCTCTCTTTCTTTTTCTAAACAACGTAAAAACGATTTCAACTATGAAATTAGAAAATATACGGGTTTGATAAAAACGCGATCTTTGACTAATTTTATCAATCCAAATTGCAATAAAAATTCATTACATACTTTCATAGTTGACCATTGAAAGAGGTTTCTTCGAATGTTTCAGCATTATTTTTTTATTTTTAAATTCTTCGTCGTACATTCAGACGAAGATGATCCGCGGCACCAAGTAGAAACAGTCGAGCGAGGTAAGACGAACCATTGCCCGACGAATTCGAATTTACAAAACATATACTGTCCGCGATTACCATGGGGAGTAAGCATTTATCAAAAATACAGCGGTTAAGCGAATAGGTGGAGAAAAGTGTCAAAAATCCCTTCTCCCTTTTCCCGAAAGAAACGCACCAGCCGCACCCCGAAAACACACATCCATACAACCATCAGGACACCACCGACCCAGATATCCTCTCCCCGCGAAACGTGATACCGCGCGGGCGAGCGCAGCCACCAGACCATTAGTCGCCCTCCCGATGCCGAGGAAGAAAACAGCCTCACCTATACCCACGCGCCGCTTCTCCCTCCTCGTAGGGGAGACAAAAAAAACGGACGCGCGCACACGTAAACACGTATCATACAGACGCGCAAAAGTTTTACCGAAGCCACCCCGTCGGAAGCCACGCGTCCAGCCAATTCCGGGAAAACATCCCGCTCGCGAGGGAGCTCGGAGGCGTTAGCCTAATGAGTCCGACGCCCGGGAAACGGAGTGGAACGAGACGGGGACGCTCTGCAAGCTCCTCCCCGAGCGAACGACGATCGCTCGTCGCTGCCGGTGATCGCGTACATCCGCACGGATAACGAGGGCCGGGGCGATCGGGGAATAACGATGATAACAATCAAAAAAGAAGAAAAAGCTCCAACGGCCCGGATGATCCGAGCGACGACCCGGTTCTGTCTTTTCATCTTTCCTCCGTCGCGGGATCGATGCTCCCGTGTACGTGCCGAAAGAGTCGACGGGCTCCATCCGAACGGGGAGAGCCGTAGTCCCGACCGAGCGCCTTTCACCGCGCACTCCGGCCCAAAGACCCGCGAGGCTGGCTCCGTAAATTTTCGGCCCCCCCCCCCCCCCCGCCCTTCGTCCAAAGTCCTCGCTCTGCGCCTCGCCCCCGGGGGGGCGGATTAAAAGCCGCCTCCCGCCGTCACCCGGCGCATCCCCGTCCCTTCCTTTGTTCCTGCTGTCGCGTCCCGAGCTCGCTGCAGTTTGCGCGGCTTTTAAAAACCCGCTTGCCCCTGTCGCTGGCTTCGGCGTCTGTTTTTCTTTCTCTGCTGCTGCTGCTGCTGTGTACCTACCGCGGCGAGATCGCTCGGCAATTTATCGTTATTATCGAGTATATACCTCGTAGATTCGAGACCGAACGGTGGGGGGTCGCGGTTCGATTGAATTTTACATTTTAAAAGACTCCGGAGTCGAATGCGCGACTGGTCGTGGATGGATTTTCGAGTACTCACACGAAATCTCGGATGTTAATAATATCGGCCGTGCTATCGTTTTTAGATTTTTTTGATGTTTTGTATCTCTAACGGGATAATTTTGCTGCAAAAAAGAGCATATTACAAGATTTGGATATTGTGACACGGATTTTTTAGTATCAACATTAGTGTAGCTTTTCCACAACATAGTAAGAGTAACATCTTCCTTGAAGTTATGCAGTGCCTTAGATACATTTAGGCTTTGGATCATAAAGAAGGATATAGTTTGAAGCGTTTTAGATTCAACAAATATTGTTCACGTTGAGCATAATACATAGAACACTGTCAAAGCGTACGATTGTGGTTCGTAACCACATTCGCATTTAGGATTGTCTTTTGGACCAAGGCGGGCCCAGAAGGCATCGATATTTGTATCAAGATTTGTCAGTCTTTCCCGGATTGCGCGAGCTTTGAAAGAGCTTTCTCGACTTTACTATATTTCGTACGAAAAACATTAAATTAACGCTGCGCTCCATGGGACAGTGTATTACGCAATACGCAACTCGATAAACAAGCCCCCAAAGTTTCATTCGATTCTCCCTTCTTCACAATCATCCCAGTCCCGACGAAGCTTAATCAGAAAAATACGCCCCCGCGCGACCGGACTACTCGTTCCGGCGCTCCCGTGTTTTTCGATCCCGCACGCGTACAACATTATCCGTACGGGACGCACACTCGCGTTCGATCCCGAGGCTCCGCCGATGGTGCGCATAGTTTTGGTTCGACGCGTATCGTGCACGATTTGCATCTAGTCGACCCGGCGGCGTATTCGATCATCGGCGAGAGCGAGGCCGGCCGGAAATTATCAGCGAGTGAACATCACGCCGGCCCCGTTCCGCGCGCGATTCGCTTGTGTATCGTGTACCGTTGGAAGGTGCTAATTTAGCCTCGTCGATTCGCCGGGGGTAAAAACAGAGACGAATCGAATCGTTATCATTATTAGTACGACGGCCGGCCGCAGTGGATCAAATTTACACGTTTCAATTAAGCCGGGCGCGAACGACTGCCGCGGCGCCGTTTCATTTTTTCGAAGGCCGCGTGCGCGTTTGTGCGCGGACGCGGTAGAGTTTTGGATTGAAAAAGGGGACATGCGGGACCCGAGATGCGTCCGATGATTAAATGCACGCATGCGTTGTTGATACGTTTTTTTTTCTGGGAATTTTATTCATGAACATTTACATTAATCTAATGTATACCAGTTCGTTCGATTTGGATGAAACGATTTGCCGTTGGATTATTTTCCGTTTCGTAAAACTGTCTAATAATGCGGATTGTATTATCTCGGAACTCTGCGAGTCTTGTCTCGACCGTTGTCTCGGAAAGAAAGGCCGGGCAGGACAGTGTCGAGATTACCCTCGCGCAGCCCTATACAAATGAGCCAGAACTTTGACGGAGATTATTATTAACAGCATGATTCACGATAGCCTTTCGCACGTGTAGAGATGATTGTTTATTTTCATGTGCGCGAACGAACGATTGAAATTTGTGTTTTCTCGCCGATCAGAGTACGCCACGGTCGGCTACATGGCGAAGAGGATCCAGATGCGGAAAAACCGCTTTCAGAAGATAGCGGAGAGCATGAAGGCGGCAAGGGAAAACCCGGTGCCGCCGGGCGTGCCCGGCATGCCCGGCGACCACGGCGACCACGCGCCCAAGCAAACCGTGAGTACAACTAATTTTGCACGACTCGAATCCTTTCTTCTCGCCCATCCTTCTTTTTTTCGGATATTTTCGGGCCCTCGACATTTCCGCGAGGAGCTTTCGCGGGCGAGTGAAGAGTCTCTCCGAAGAGGAGGGGAACAAGATACCTCGTCGCGACGGGTGAAAGAAAAATCTTCCACTGCAGGGGGGAAGAGATTTGCTTTTATTTCGTCGAGGAAGAACAATAGATGCTCGAAAGAAGGAAGTAATAATCTAAAGAAAACTGTGTATTTTACAAAAGTCATTGTCATTCGATGGTTTTTTCGCCGTCCAAGTTGTTTTTTGCCAAATTATCGCGAAAGAGAATTTTAGAAAATAAATTTGGAATGTATTTTATCGACGAAAAAAAGTACGGAAAAATTTATCATCATTAGACTGCTGACCGAACTTTTTTCCGAAAGTGAAGGTAAATAAAGGTATCCTACCGAGACTTTTCACTCCCTTGCGCGCGGTTGTGAAGAGCCACTCACAGAAATTCGGAGAGTATGAGCTCTGCTCGGTTTCCCGTAAAATCGCACCATCTCCACGGGGTGGAGAGTTGTATTATCATTCACTCTCGAGCAAAGTCGATCTTCGTCCTCTGATGAACCGTCCATTTCCACCCGTGAACTGTACGCCCCTTTTTTGCAGAGCGGCTCGCTGAACACTACTCGCACCGCGAGCCTCGGAACTCTCTTTCTTCGCGTCGAGGGGTGAAAATCTTTGACGCCCCTTCTCCCGCTCTTTTTTCCCTTCCCTTTCTTTCGGCCGCTGCCGCGCCCCCGTCGCGAGCTTTTACGGGAATTGGGACGGGCGTAGTCGGCTCGTGCACGCGGGCCCCGGGAAAATCGAAATTTGATGCACGACACGTCGGCAGCCGGGCCGAGATGGGATGAGTCTTTTTCATCTTCGCGGAGTGTGCGCCGGCTGTTTTTGCGCTCGTTTTCCCTGGTAATTACGGGATCGGCTGCTCCGCCACCGCTTTTTTTTTTTTTTTTTTTCGTTTCCTTCCGTTCGGTCGTTCTTGGATTAAAAATGTTCATCCGAACGCGGTGCGCGTGGTTCTGCATTCTGTTACTTTTAAATCCGAGAATTTTTAGGCCAAACGCCAGCGCGTTAAATTTTTGTCACGGATTTCAGACACTTTCCCCAGTTTGGTTTCACAATGCTCTATAGAGTTGAATAATATAGTTTATGATAGTTAACGGACAAAAAATGTTTAGTGACAAAAATAGAACACTCGGATTCACAGTATACTCATTCCATCGATTACGTGTGTTATTTATATTCCTAGAGATTTATTATTTTCATGTCTACGGTCAGCGAAATGTATTATACGTATAATCCGTACGGTCCTCTGGTTCAGCGAGTCTATCTTTTTCTCGTCCGAAAACGTGGGCAGTATTTTTTTTCCTTCTTTTTGCAAAAACGCACCAGCCCAGCAATACGAAAACGACAAAATACAGAAGAAGGGGGCGGCTCTCGATTCGTGCGCTGGCAGCGGTCGGACCGTAGAGAGGAAGCGGAAGAGACGGAGTTCCACTTGCCGACCGGCCGTGAGAAATTGGTCAATTAAGTTTAAATAATCAGGCGGTGCGCGCGTAGGAAGGGTCTGGACGCCGCCTGAGGAGAGATAAGGCGGTGGAAGAGCCGACACTGGGCCAACACGTCTCGGAACTGATGGCGATGCGCATTTGCGAGCCACCGGTGCGGCTGGGCTTTGTTGCTTTTTCGGGGTTCGTGGGTGGGAAAGGACTGATCGAACGACCAATCGGTGCGCGGGAGTTTTTTTTCCATTTTTTTTCGGTGGACGGATCGAGAGGCGCGCACTTAATCGCGAGAGTAATCTTCGGATGACAACAACACGAGGGGGGGGGGGGGGGTTGGGAAAATGGAGAGGTGAAATCCCGATTGCTCGGACACGACGAAATTCTCCCGCCGAGTTCGGCGAAATCGCGATGAACATAAATATTCCCGCGATTCCCGGTCTGCTTTTCGACGGCCCGGGCTTGTATCTCCGTATCCGGTGCTCGACTGAGGATCGGGCGCTCGGAGAGCGGCAAATGAAACTTCGGTGTCGTTTTTTTGTTTTTAAATCCCCGCGTGCGTGCGCTGTTCGTAAAGGAAAAGAAAAAAAAGAGTAACGAAAGTTCGAAAAACACCGAACCGATGGAGCAGACCGAACGGGGATGAAAAATTGTCAAAAAGGCGAATCCGAGGCCATCAAATTTCTGATACTTTTAAAAATACTTTTGTCCTGTAATTTATTTTCCGAGGCTTTTTTATTCCCACTGTTGTATTCCTTCTATTCTCTTACTTTCGATGAAACGTGTTTGTAAATAAAAGATCGTTGTAAATGCTTGATTTTTGTAATTTTTATCAAAAAATGTTAAAAATTTACGTTTGAGCGTACCGGAAAATTCCAAAATATTGCCGTTGCCAAGGTTTGTGTCCTGCGATGTGATTTGTTTCTTCGTGCGGTTCTCGAGCTCTTTCGCCGGGCTGACGCGTCCATGTATCTTATGGATATTGATCAATATTTGACGGACGATAAAATGCATCATCTTGTCCTCTTTTGCATCCAACTTTGGTGACAAAACTTTTCGTCCTCAACCCCCCGAAAACGCTCGATCGCAAGATCGGATGAAAAAGTGACCGGCAAAACCTGCAACGATCGACCGATGAAACACGGAGCACCAGACGGTGCGTCCCTCCTCAGGCCGGCGGATGAGACTCGCGGGAGCCGGGCCGCGGCCGTTCCCAATTGTATGCTTCATTAATTCGTTCGCTGATCAAATGCTCCTTTCTTTCTCCTCGGTTTTCCTTTCTTCTCCATCTCCGCGCGACCGTTGCGCCCCTGAAACGTACGTTTCGCGCTTTTTTTGCTCCTTTCGCGTTTCGCGGCCCACTCGAGGGAACAAGGCCGTTCGGCGTGCGAAAGGGGGTGCTTATACATGCATATATTACAGTTGTGTCGCGTGGGGGCGGTAGGGCACTAGCGGTTCGCGGGTGGGAGCAGTTCAAGGGTGAAGCCTCGAAGGACTTAGCTGCACGCGGAGAGTGTGCGCGGGTGTGTTTTGCGCGCCACTCGCGAAATTTTTAGGCCACTCGCGTCGAAGGTGCAGCAGTGTACTGCAGACCAACTTTCGGGGGACGCACTGTGCGGAGTACGAATGCTAAATATAGATGTACCTGCTTGGTCGATGGATTATATGCGCAGTGTGATGGACTCGGATGACACGATTTCTCACAATGGACCGAGGATAATCATCACGATGTGTACATTTCATTGTTCGTTGCGCGAATCGGAGAATCTCTTGTCCAGAGAGCAGCTCGGATCGTTGGAATTTTGAATACCGGAAGAAAAAAAAAGAAAAAAAAAAACAGAACGGGAAAGAGAAGAAAAAAGAAAAAAAAAAAAAAAAAAAAAAAAAAAAAAAAAAAAAAAAAAAAAAAAAAAAAAAAAAAATCGAGCAGAGCCACGGGATGAAATTATCGAAAAAAGAAAAATCCCTGCGAGTCCCATTGGTGTTTTGCATGCCGAGCCGATACGAGTAAGGGCGAGCCGGCACCCAGCTGCCGGCCGACCCGCAACGAACTACCGTGTCTCTTGTAAGTGGCCCCGTGTTGTCCAGGAGGTGCGCTTCAAAATCAACGACCCCAAGGCGCACAGTAAAGGCGGCACGCTCGAAAACACGATCAACGGCCGTGCCGACGAGGAGGCGCCCTTGCCCGCCCAGCTGATACAGCCCGGGAAGGACATTAGCAATATATATGGTGAGTCATTGTCGGCCAGATTTTTTTTTCATTTATTTACGTATATTTTTGGGTGGATCTTTTTTTCGTGCTGAAATTGGACATCGGCCGAAAAAATCGCTCCATCCGAATTGAATAAGCTGTAGAGTACCTACCGGCATTTTTTAAATTAACGTGCAAATGATAGAAATGTATGTATTCAAACGAATGCAAAATGCTAATAATAAGATCGACTGTTGAAAAGATTGTGCCAAAGCGTTAACATTAACGTACGTTTCTTGAATGTTTTCTCTCAGCTCAAGAGGATCCTCACGCCGCACTTCCAAACTTTCCAAAGGCAACAAAACATACGATGTTGGGTAATGAACTTATTTTTACACATAGCTATGAAAATACACTTTACACGATCTAAAGCACACTTGTAAGCTTACAATTAGAATACAGATTTAAATTATTATGTTCAGAACCGTTGGATGCTCATTTACTTGATTTTAATTCTAGAATTGTCATTGCAAGTATAGCCATCAACCAAACACGTATTTCTTCTGTTCGATGATAATTCTTGTTTTTAAATTGCTGTTTATTCAGACACTTGAAAAGACATTTTCGAATCGACGCAAACAACAAAGCTCTTCTTTAATTTCAGGCGTAACGCCGTCGGACATCGACAAGTACTCTCGCATCGTGTTTCCGGTCTGCTTCGTCTGCTTCAACCTGATGTACTGGATCATATACCTGCACATTAGCGACGTCGTCGCGGACGATCTCGTCCTGCTCCAGGAAGCCAAGTAAAGGACAACAAGTGACGCCGCGACGACTGAAACTAAAATTAACAAACAAAAACAATTTACTACAAACAAACAAAATAAATTAAAATGACGACGGTGGCGACGTCGAAACGCGCAAGCACACACTTCGTCATTCACTTCACTCATGTACACACATTCACGCGGAAATTATACGATTTAACCAAAAAGTAGTAATAATTATAATGATAATGATTAAAATAATATTAACGATAATAGTAAAAATAAAACTCGAGAAAGAAGACTATTTTTCCTTCGCGAAAGAGACTCGAGCAGCCAAACAAACGAAAACTAAAGTAGAAATACAAAACCGAAAACGAGTGTGTAAAAAATTTAGGGAAAAAAATACGAGGAAGTAATAATAATAATCATAATAATCATAATCATAATAGTAATAATAATAAAGAAAAAACAAAACACATGATTCCAATGCTTGGTAAAACGAAGGTTGTTTGTTCCACATCGGGCTGAAGATGACGATGCTGCAGCCGCAGACGCCGTAACCGTTGCAGAGAAAAATATGTGGGGGCGAACAATATGTGAGACAAATATAAAAAAAAAAAAAAAAAAAAAAAAAAAAAAAACAGCAGAAAGGAAGAAAAAGAAGAAGCGGAAGCAGCAAAAGCAGTAACCAAAAAAAAAAAAAAAAAGTGAAGAAAAAAAAAAAAAAAAAAAAAAAAAAAAAAAAAAAAAAAAAAAAAAAAAAATACGCCCGAACGCGCGCAATAAAGACTGAGAAGTGCATCGAGGCGGAAAGAGCAACAATGTACGCGGAAGCGCAGGTGAAGAAGAAAGGGAGGAATAATCGAGCATTGCCCAATGAGCATGAAAAACTGTACTGAAGTGCCCGTTGAATAATGAAACGAAAGCAGAGAACGTCACGCAAAAACTTTGTTCTCTCTTTCTCTCTTGCAAAAGAGGTGACACGTTATGGAGATTCGAACGAAAAAAAAGCCACAAATAAAGATGTATTCCTCGCTATAGAGAAACATCTGTTGGTCCGTAAGCGAAAAAAAAAAAATAAATACGGAGGACATGAAGAAAAAAAAATAACAATCGCAAAAAAGCGAAAGGGGATAACTGTGAAGATCCAAGAGGACACCGCCGACGCGGTCAAAAAAAAAAAAAAAAAAAAAAAAAAAAAAAAAAAAAAAAAAAAAAAAAAAAAAAAAAAAAAAAAAAAAAAACAATGTAAGCCCGAAATTCAATGGAAAATTATTTAAAATATAAAAAAATATTAAAACAGTCAACAGCTAACTAAACGAATCGATTCGAATAAAACAAAGTATTGAAAACTATACCAAACAAGGAAGTTAACGATAAAAACTAACCTTTACAGAAATTAATTTAAAAAAAAAAAACAAAAAACGCGTTTAGTTAGGATTATACTAAGCGCAGAAAATAAAATAACTCTTACGTACATGAGAGCGTGCGAGCATGTGATGTGAGATCGTTTTGGCTGTGTTGAGTTTGGGGATGGGAAGTTTAATAGAAAAAATAAGGAAAAAAAAAAAAAAAACAATTACCGATAAACCGATAAACGACGATCCTAAGTGCTTCAGAGCGTTTTTACACCTTTTTAATAAACACTTTGAATAAACACGACAAAATAATGAGCACGAGCAAAGTGAGCGCGAATTCTTGATGGCATACAGGTGATCTGCATGGTGAGGTAATATAAACCTGTTGAACGAAAATCAAGCCTGAAATTCCCAACCGATGAATTAGTTTTCCAAATTTTTTGACGGCAAAACAACCAAGGAGCAAACAATCCGGTTGAGAAAATAAAACGCGCGAGTACACGTCCGAACGAACTCGGGCACTTACTACTGGCCAACACACACACCCAGAAAGGAGCGCGCGTATGTAAATCCCTCGCAAACACCTCGAGCGACATGCCTCCCCCCGTTCAAAAAGAGAAGAGCGTCGATGAGCTATCATAAATTTCGCTCCCTGGGCATGACGCGCCGACAGGAAAATGCAAATCCAAGCTCAACAAGCCGGCTCTTTTATTCCCCTCCGCTGGCTCGCCGAACGCGAGGAAAATCGAGAAAAACCGCGCCCGAATAACACCCGACTCCGTGCTGGCTCATTTCAAATCCAAATTCGGCCCTCTCTACGCTCTCTCTCTCTCTCTCTCGGGGGGTTTGTTTTTTCCGACCGCGGGCACCGAAGTTATTTTTATCCTTTTGCCTACAGAGTCCGAACGACGTTGGGGAATCTTTGCATTGGAGATTACG
>JAPYYV010018363.1:0-22922 GCA_030522625.1 Copidosoma aretas | reverse complement strand
GAGGGGGAAGAAGCCGGTGCTCGTCCTTCCCGGGAAACGGCGCGGACTCGTTCGCGCGGTCGCTCCGCCGTCTTCTTTTTCTCCGTCGCGGCGCGGCACGGCGTCCGACGATTTGGTTCTATACATCAGGAGGTCGCTGAATCTTCTCGGGCCGACTAACGCTCGTGGAAATTCGTGTCGCGGCGGCGACCCGTTACGTGGCGCACACCCGTCCCGAGCCGCTAATTGTCTCCAAATGGTTATCATCTGCTGCCCGGCGCGTTTCGTAACCCGCGATTGGGAAACGTGCGGAAACCGTGATGATGGCGCTTTCGGTGACGTATACAGTGCCCCGACTCGTGTACTAATCACAGTCCTCTTTCCTCTCTCTCCCTCCGATTACTTTCAATCCTGAAGATGTATGACGTGAAAATTGAGATCTTCCCTGCCACACACCTCCCGATCCGTCCCGATCCGTCGTTTTTATCCCCCCCGAGCCATTTAACCGAACGGCTGTATAATTTTTCGCCTCGTCCCGATCGCGGAATCTCGAACCGACCTCTCACGACTCGCATCCACTTCTTTCTCGGAAAGGTGGTGCGTGTGTGCAGCCTCGACCGCCGGTCGATCATCCCGCGGGATTCCTCGCGGCAACAAGATCCATTTATCCGCGTTCTTCCGCCGCCCCTGAGCAACAGCGAATGAATATACCAGGAGAGCCGATTTTCCGACCGATGGCTCTGTACAGCGGCTGGAAGGTAATGTGGGGGGGGGGGGGGGGGGGGGGGGGGGGGGGGGGGGGGGGGGGGGGGGGGGGGGGTGATTCGGCTCGGTTTGTTTCATCGATAGTGTGTTGCGTAACGCCGCGCGCGTGCACACCCCTCCTCCTTCTGGGGCGTGAACCACCTTTGAGTTTCTCTCCTGGGCGTTTTTTTTTGTTTTTCACACACCAGTCTCGTACTCGCAACATCGCAACTGCGTATTTTTCTCTTTCATGGCTGTATTATGATTAATGGGAACCATGTGGTTTCTCTCGCGATTGCGAATGTAATTACCATGCACGAGGAGCTTGTACGTTGGGCAGAGGGGTGGGCGATAAAAATATACCTGCACGTCCAGCGCCGGGGGGTCGAAAAGACTCCCGCCACCCCCTCGCAGCGGGGATCGACCCCGCACTGACCTATAAACACAAAAGAAGGGGGTCGAAGGAGGAGGAGTCGGCGAAAGAGAGCCCCTCGCGAACTTTTTCCCTCCGGCGCTGAATGCTATACGTACAGCCATCAAGTCTGTATATGTAGACGGCCGTCGATGGTATAGTCGATCGCCTCCCTAACAATAATCGCGGGTGTGCGCAGGGCCGAATCGCGATGGTACATAAGCGGTCGAGCTATCCTCCGCGCCCTTCGAACGATCGTCGGGAACCAATCGGCCGGCATGTATAGGGAGGTAGTAGTCATTTTCCGCGCGAGCTCGTGACTTTGCCTATAGCCGCTGTACGTATCGGATCTTCTTCGGCGGGGGTGTTTTTTTGTGCGCAGCAGGGAGGAATCCGATTCGATTTAGATACCAATTTGCAATATACTTTTGACTCGGAGTTGTTATGGCCGGTGAGAACATCACAACACTCGTACATTATTTCGTTGAACGTCTTTTACGCGAAAATTACGTAAAGGGAGATATCGCGCTATCGATCGAAGATAAAGATGGCAACAATGTTACAACAGAAACATACTTTTACAATACAGTCAAAGATATATCACGCTTCCCCCGTATCTCTCTATCCTTCGGTCATCAACCTTGGCGCAGAAAATCTTGTTGGATCACTACACCTTTACGATATTTCTTAAAATTATCTCAAGATCACGTCGTAGTGTATATGCTCCTATCCTAAGTGCGAATCACATACAATCCGCTACAACAATCAACGTGCTATAACACCACCGGTGTATAAACACCGAAAAAATGACTCATCATCTAAAAAAAAAATCCACACCCACCTCGTGCTTTCAAAGTTTCGCTAATCTCTAAAATCATCCAACCAAGTGAGCGTACATATCTTCTCTACCACCTTTTGCCAAGCGTTTCCGAGACCCATTCTCCGCGTAGCGCGCAGTTCCCTGGCCAGAGCCCATCACTCGACACTCATCGTATATCGTTGCGAAAGCACGCGCAGTCCTTCACCAACCACCCCATCATCATCATCATCATTTTTCTAAAGCTCATCACTTTCAGCAAAATGCGCAGCCCTCGATAATAGTAAGATCAGCGAACCTTCGGGTGTATGCTGCGCAACGCGCCGGCACCTTTTAACATATGGAGAGCTCCACGACAACGCTGCAGCGTGCGTAAGCGCAAAGTCGTTGTAATAATGTTATTTGCTTCACTCGGACTTCCGGGTCTGCATTGTAATACTTGCTCGCGGAGGTGGGTACTTATATACCATATAATATGGTATACATGCACGTATAATATAAGCTGCTGCTCCGACACAGCCGCGGCCGACACGTAATTTCGAAAGTCGTTCGCGCGCGCCATCGCTACCGCACGACGCTCGTGACTCTCTGTGCCGCGAGTATATACTAAGTAGCGAGTATAATGTAGGTGTTTGCGCACGGCGGAGGCGCTGCATGAGTCACGCGATTCCGGATTTTCTCGCGCGAGAGAGCCGCGCCGAAGCTGGGGCTGATGGTGGGTGTTTTTTTTTTTTTTTGGTTGCGGAGTACACGCGCAATGTATGCCAGGACGTCTGTTGCATATGCAGGGTACGGCGTGCGGGGGAGAGGACGGGGTTTTTACTTTCTTTCGGCACGGAGACGACGGGTAGGAGTTTTTTTTCTCTCGTTAACCGGGCGAGTACTCGAGGCGGGTTTTACTTGTTTTTGGAGCTCCCGGTGCCGCCGAGAGGATGAGTATCTTTACGTTGGGTTCGCTCGGTTTGCTTGTTTTTGAGATTCCTCGGAGAGAGGGAGAGCACTGGGGATTTTTTTTTTTTACATTCTAGAGGCACATACTACTTGGTGAGTATACCAAGGTTATATTTTTTCAAGATTATGATGGTGATGAGCTGCACGCGCTGGCTAGAAAAAATAAAACGAGCAGCGAATATAATCCAAGTTCATCGCGTATGCAAGCGTTTCAACAGTATATAGCAGTATATACGTTGCGCAGTGAAAAAACATCGTATACTATACGGCACATCTGAATTTCCAAACCTACACAGCATCATCATCCTCTTGTTCGCGCAAACGAGGTCGTCGAGACGGCATCAGCAGCAGCGGCGAGCGTTTCGCAAAAGTCAGACGTCATGAAATAAACTCTGGGCAAAATTTAGACTCTTGACAAACTGTTTTGTTTCAAGGAACAATGTTCTAACATACGTTCGAATACCGCACATGGAAATCTATAGACATGATGGGTCAATAAATTGTTCCATTCTGGAAAATTATTCTTCAACTTGGACTGTCCCGACAACTGAGCCTTTTCTCCTCGAGGATAAACAACAGTTTTATAGCTGCAGCTCGGAGAGAAAAACCGCTACTGAGCGCCGGTTGCGTCACCAGCCTTCGATTTTTATTGCACCGACTCGAAAGTTTCGCGAACATTAACTAACGCGCCTTCGCGCACCTTCGACACATACACACACACACGCATGTGTGCGATTCTAAGTCGTTAAAGTATTAAACCAAACCAGTAAAATCGAGATTCATGCAGGGCTGGATGAGTATGTAATAAAGAGGAACTAAAACGAAGTACCTATCTTTGTATCGAGCTATACTGGTTACGCTAGCAGAATAACAAGTCGGTGCCGCTGATGATGAAGATTGGAATTCACGTGTCCGACGAGAGAGAGAGAGAGAGAGACAGAAGAGTTCGAAAATTGAAGGATGAAAACTTGGCATATAAATTGGCCGGCCGCGAGAAAGCGAGAGTTGCCTATTTTGCCTCGGCTCGAGTGCCAAGGCGCGGGTATATTGTATAGAAAGTGTTTTGTACGTGACATTTATGATCCAGATACATGTACGTGTATTTTTTTTTTCCTTTTCCCATGGTACGAGCAGACCGCGGGGATTTACCGTTATCTCGCGGCGCGCCCGCGAAATCACGGGTTTTATTGCCTCTAATGATGGCATATAGATCGGACCGAGGTGATGTTGTGAAATTTCTACACAATAGATTTATATTCCCTGACTGCCTATTTCTTTTTTTTTTCTTCGTTTTCGTTTCTCTTCTTCGAGACGCTGCTGGCTTGATGGGCGTGTTGGGTCGAGCTAATACAAGATCCTGTGCTAATTTTCAAACCGATGTTACATAAAAGGTATATGTGTACGTTCGTGAACGGTATACTTGTATACATAAAACGTTCATGATGTACAAAGTGTGTTTTGTACAGGTACGTAAGTTTGTATTGTTTTGTCCAAACGTTCAAAGCCTGTGGTATCCTTCGAAACGCGAGCTAATTTATATTCTTCAAAAAAAAAAACACTTCACCGAAAAACGTGTATGTATATACCTATATAGGAAAAGTAGGTACATTATGTACTGCACAAAACTTTTTGCATTACAAAGAGAAAACTTTCGTTAATCAAAATACCCGCAACATGGTTGCACGACTTTGCGAAATAAGCACAAGAGCTACAATAAACGATCACGGAACGTTAACAAATCCCCAACAAAAGATTGTTCAATGACGAAAAAATAAATTGCCATGATAAGAACCCTTTCGTTATTCGTATATATTCGCGCAATTCAGCGACAATGAAATTAGATAAGATTGAAAACTGCGAGTGTGTTTGCTCACGCGACGAGTATTAGATGATTAAAAGTGGCTATCTTGTAGCAGGGCAGGCGCGCGCGTGCATCTGGCAATAATTAATTCCGCTGGCGATGACGCGACTTTTTAAAAATAGTCGACCGAGCCGTCGATGTATCAGGACGGGTCTTCCGATCAAATTGAGAAAGAAAAAAAATACAAACGACCGTGACTACCCTAGCACGCGCGCGCGCCACGTGGCCCACATTTGGTCTCTTGCGCGCGGTTCGACGCGGAAATTGCAGTTGTTTACGTTTACATTGTATCTAGTACATAGACTCTCGTAGCCGCGACGACGATTAATCGCGCACAACGGAGCTTCTCACGAAAAGCATCGGACACAAACGAGCATCAAGTATACCAAAGTCTGCATGCATTATAATGTACCCGAAAAGTCAGTCCGGCCCATGCAATGGAGAAATAATGAAAAGAGGGGGAAGGGGCCTATACAATCGCCTAACAACGAGTAGGTATCATGTAAGTAGTACACGGACAGAAATTTGGGCTGAGAGAACAAGCAAGGGTTCCTTTGGACTCTCTCATGACAATCTTGAGACTCACAGCTCAAAGATATAGATATACATAGATATACACGGAGCGAAAAAGTTAGAGTAAGGGTGAGGGCGGACACACGCTGCGGAAAATTATGCTCCGGAATCTCTACCTCAGAGGTTTTTTGTTCCGCAACATTCAGAGTCCTTGGACACACGGGCGGAAAGAAAAAGGTGCGGAAAATTTTTTGAGCTAATCAGGACGCCTCATTTTTAATTAGAAATTGGAAATTTTGCCCCAATTGGCCGAGCCACATGGTTCCGCATCGCTTTTTTCCGCCCGTGTGTCCAAGGACTCTGAACAGAAAACTTCTGAGGTGGGGGTAGCAGCTTCTAGCTTGCAGCATACATGACGTAACTTTTGCGTGAAATCATTTAACAATTTTATAAAAAAACAAAACGCATACAAGCCTAAAAGTGCCAAACTGGTGTATAAATAACAAAAATAAATTAAGTTAACACGTTTGACAAACTTAAATTATTAAAAAATTAAAATTGTATTCGTGAAAACAATACAACCTCTTAACTGACTGGACCCCATGCTAGAAGCTGCGTCTGGACGCTGGAAATCCGACTATGTAGAACTTTATCTTGACGTTGAAATTTACTTTCGGTATCCCGTCAAAATGTATCTTGTATAACATGCTGTCAAAGGTACTGCTGTACTATCGTGCTGGAGTCAGACTGGCGTCTTTCCGTCTCCAACAATACTGACTCATTCTGACTATCACACACTTGGCGCACTTGCTGTCGCGCAGAAAATGCGCGGTTTTTCCTACTACACTCATGCGCTGCGAAACTGCGTAGTAGGATCGCTCCATTACGCATCACGCCACGAATTACTCATAGCGTGATTTTGGAATTTGCGCCTGACGTTTGCGCAGCCTAACGAAAAATCACGCACTTTCTGTCGGTGAGTCATGCAGCGTGACAGTCAGTATAGTTGTAGACACGAAGACGGCAAGACGTCATTTTGACTCCAGCACAATACTACAGAAGTACCTTTGACGACAGGTTATACACAAGGTACATTTTGACGGGTTGTACCAAAAGCAAATTTCAACGTCAAGATAAAGTTCAACATTGTCGGACTTCCAGGGTCCAGGCGCAGCTTCTAGCATCGCGTCCAGCCAGTCAAAAGATTATGTTGTTTGTACGGAGCAAATTTGAATTTCGAAGCAAGTTGGAACAGTTTACGTAAGTTTCGTGAAATATTTTTGTCATTCCTACGCAAACAAGGTGATTTTTGGGAATATGGTTATGATGTTCCAAAATTCGCGCTGTAGCGTAGGGACTACATGGATGCAGGAAGCTATAGAAGCTGATTTTAACATCTCGTCAGAATCCACGTTTAGCTGTATAAATATGAAATATCTTGATTCCCCCTCTCTTGGTTCATACGAGCCAACAACGAGCCTCGAGATTGTCATGAAAGAGTTCAAAGGCTTAGGCTCTTCTATTCGGCACTGCATCGAACTGTATTATTTTAATCATTGGAGTCTGATTGTATTAAGAGTACAATGAACATGCGAGCTCTTATAGTCCAACATTTCACTCCGTGCAGAGAAAGAGTTGTACCTTATGTTCTGCAGAGACTTTCGCCTCCATGCACCTAATACACAGATGGGTCCGTGTACCTAAGCCGCAGCATCTGCACCAGGAATGCAAAAGAGAGAAAGATAGGTACATCGATTCGCCCGTTCACAGTTATAATATCAGCTCTCCTATGGGGGAGTATGGTTGTTGCGGGGGAAAGGTTTGCATGGGGTCAACGTTCCCAAAGAGGCGGCAGTGGCCTGTGCGCGATACGACGCGAGAGAAGAGGCCCAGCCCAGCGCTCTGAATAGTGGCGCGTTTTCGAGCGCGGCTCTGGTATACAGGCTGTACCTGCGGATTATACCGTATATAGTAGGAGGAGGAGGAGAGGAGATGCTGAGCGCGCGCGAAAGATTTTCATCCGCGAAATGAAAGAGCCATTGTGCAGCGGTTCGGTCGGGACTGGGATTATATCTGCGTTCCTCCTCTCTCGGGCTGCTTCGATCGCGAGCCCACATTCCGCGGGTATACTTGGTTCATGGGTGGATGTATATACATCGTACATCGAGGGCGAGGGTTTTTAAGTGCAAGTACATATCAGAATACGTGTGGGTGTATGTAAGTAGACGCGAGGATAGCTGGCAGGGATTTTGTTTGGTGTACCCTTTTCTTTTATTGGCGTTTATAGTTTCGGTGTACCCTTTTTTTTTATTGGAGTTTAAAGTTAAAGGTAAGCAGGGGAGAAGAAAAAAAAAAAAAAAAAAAAAAAAAAAAAAAAAAAAAAAAAAAAAAAAAAAGGAATGTCGAATAATCCGAACATTAATTTTGTGGAATTTAATTGGCGTCATTTACAAACTGTGGACGATCGTCGTTCGAGTTTCAATCGAGGTCTTGCACCATCCGACGTAACCCTAAAATAGGTATACACACATACACGGTCATTTGAATCAAATACGAATCCTCGCGAAGAGCTTGATCAATTAGTCAATCTTATCCCCCATCAACAGGAGTTGAATACGTTAAATAAGCTACGTGCTTAATCTCGTAGGTATGATTTATACAACGTTACAAATCGTTCTTTTGAATTAAAAATACACAATCCGAATCGATTTGGTCCCCCTCTATATGGAGAGAAGACGCACAAAAAAAAGATATACATGCGGACTTGATGAATAATCGTACCCCGTTCACATACACGGACACAAGCGAATCTCAATAAGTATCCCGTACAGTGAACGATACATAAAACGATCGTACCCTACATATATACATACAATACATCACAACATCAACAACAACAACAACAACAACAACAACAAGAAGAAGAGGAGCTTTTGAAATTAACCTCCTTCTTTACCTTAAGCGCCTTCCATACTAAGTATAGATCGGATAAGCCGACAGAAATGCGGAGGGATGGCCCCGCGCGCGGCGCTCGGAAAAAAATCCGGCCCCCGTACCCTATATATACGTATATACCTCGGAAGAGCTCTGCGCTGTATTTGTATGCACTTACCCATACGCGAGCATGTAATAAGCGTATCTCTAGATCCGAGACGTTTGTCCGCTCGCAATAGGGAACACCTATTTACGGCCCCAATCTGAGGGGCAACCGCGCGGGTATGTATATAGTATACGTGCATCTCGGCTCTTAATGCCCCGCACGAGTTTGCCGAGACGAGTTTGCCGAGCCTCCCCTCGTGCTTTTTTTTTCCATCATTCTTCTTCTTGATCCTCGGCGCGGGCCAATCAACGCGGAGTCCGCGATAAGACAGCGGAGGCAAGCGAGGCGAGGTCGCGAATGGTAAACGCTCCTTTTTCAACTCGATAGCCGCTAGCGCGCTCGTTAGCGATTTTTTTTCTTCTTCCGCTTTTCATTCGGCTTCGAGGGTATGTTATTTCAGCACAGGCACGCATCGCGCCGTATTTTTCCAGACCCGCGCGCACTGCTCCTCTGATTCATATTATAAGCGCGATGCGGCGCGTCTGCAGGTGCGCGCCGGACCGCGCGCGCTCCCCTTCCGTCGATCCGTGCTCGGATCCGTGCATTATATTAGCTTTGTTCACGAGTCCATCTCGGAGGCCTCTTTTTTTCTACAGTCCATGTAATACCTTCCATACATTGACTATAGAAAAAAGAGGTGGACTCGTGAACAAATCTATTATTTACCCAGCAGCCTGGGGCGCGCAACGAACTCGCGACGCGCGATAGAGCGCCGAGGCCTGGATGATTATTACAAACAACGATGACTCCGCGCGCGAGGAATGCGAGTGCGATGTGTATAAGGCGCTCTCTCGGCTCGGTGTATTGTTTTCTTCATTGTTAAATTGCTCGGCCGTGGTGACGATCCGTCGGGGGGTTTTTTCCATCTGTTGTGCCGCGTACGTGGGATCGAGACTGTACAGACGGATGGGATTTTTAGGAGATGCGAAGGGAGGAACAAAAAAGAAGAACTTCAAAGCTCGCGCAGGCTAAACCTCGAACCGCGATTCTTATCTTGAACAAAAACAGAAGAAGGAGAAGAAAAGCCTCGAGAACGGGAGGAATAAAAATACAAATCGTTGCGCCGTCGTCGTCGCCGCGATGATACGCGTCATTCTTCACCATAAGTAAGTACAATACGGGCGAGCGAGCGGCTGGAAACGGCCTTGCCACCAATCCTACATATGTATACACCTAATACATACACTCGCGAGTCCACGACCTCAGCTCGACTGCACCGGTTTTGTGCGCTATACATACGCGCGGTGTTGCTGCGGGGGGTAGTATAATACCTATCGGGCGAGACGCGCGGTCGCCGCGAGATGACCGGCTCGATTACTCCGCGCGCGCTCGCGGGCTTTTCTTCTCGCATGGGGGCCGATTATTGGTGCACTTTGCCGATACGTGTACGCGTCGTATAGGCGATTACTCGCTTGTCCCGTATAGGGATGAATGGAAAATGCGGGAAAATGTGCGCTACGTATTTTTTTCCTCGCGGTAAATTAAGCAAGAACCGAGTGATTTCAAACTTATAAAGTACAGGCGACGGAAATGTACCTCGGGGACGCTTTCGCGAGGGAACGTCGAACCAAATGGCGGCCGTGGGCTCTCGGGAGACGTTACGATGCTCTCCAGCCCTTTCTTCGCTTCTGCACTGCACTCAAGAACTTCCAAGTTCAAAGGAACTGCATTCGGGATCTCGAGAACAGTAATGCAGCAGCGTTTCAAGAAGAGAAGTCATCTCGCCAGAAAAGACTACTCGGTGTACGAAGAAGCGGTCCCTTTCTTCTCCCTTTGTCTCGACAACGGTATAGGTGTATGTATATTATATTTTCCATCCGATTATAACCGAGCACCGAGAACAGCCGGCATAAATGCATCGATAATCAAGAAACCGCACGCATCGGGTCTTCGGAGCGCTCTATGGTAGAGGTGTGATGTATTGAATTTCGTCGCGCACCCGATGTATCGAGATTATTATGCTGAAGTTTCTCCCCGCGGTTCGGTTTTCGCGCCGTTTCGCTGAATCCGGTGGATCACGTATGCCTATATATAACTTACGCGCGGGCTTCGATGAAAACCTGAACTGATTCGGCGCCAGAACTGATATGATTATGCGTACTACAGTGTAACCAGCTACTCGAATATCCGTACGGCGCATGCGGGGAACGCGATGTGCGTTTGTTGGACCACCCTACTTTCACTCGAGAGAATATGATCAAGGAAGTTGGGGCACGCAGGTATAATTTGGATTCTCATGCATCTTTCATCAACTCGCGAATATTATATTCTCTGTGCTCCGAATTATTCGCGGATCGTTATATTGACACTTATGACTTCTCGTTATAATATAATTAATTCCTTCGAACTTTCTTCAAATTACGTTGCAATAATATACAAGATCTTAAAAGTCATGATGTCAACCTTAATTGACAGTTGACTCTATCCTAAAAAAACCGAGCCGAAGAATACACCGTGTAATACGAAGAGCAAACGATCGATCGGAAACTGAACTGCCTGTATAAGGTCTCGATTCGCTCGAAGCGGGGAAATTGCAGTTTTCCAACAGCCCTACGGCCCGTAATTCACGCCAATCACACCCTCTCACGGGCATTTCCATTCGACCCAGTTGATGGACGCGCTAATCTCGCTAATAGTTAGCCGCACAATGGCGCCTCGATGATGAAGAATGTACCATAATATTATTGCATAATTTTTCATTTTAGATCCTCGAGAGACTCGAAACACCCGATCCGAAATTCAGGCCGGACGAACCCGTCGCCCACCGACGACCCAAAACCTCGAACCTGAAGCGTACAATATGTAGTACAATGCCCATAGCTAACTAACAAACGACCTCGTTTCGGGAGAGCCGGAGGTAACGATCCGTCACGGCCCCGATCGCGAGAATATTTCGTCACTCCGCGCTCATTACATTATAGTATAGAACCCGGCCCGCGCAAACTAAACGATCCAATTGCTGAACATTCAAATTTATTCACTCCGCATTTTTCCGAGTCTGGGTCAAGCTCGTGTGTGCAGGCTGCATGCATGCCTATTATACAGAACTCGGTAAAGCCGCGCGCGCGCGCCGGCCCACGCGACACGGCGCGCGCTGCGACAAAGTGCAGGTTATACAACGAGTAGTAACGATAATTTTTATAATAATTGTTAATCTTCGTTGCGAGTTTTTGTCTCCCTCCAGAGCTCTTTCGCCTTCACAATGGCCCCGTCGAACTCCGATGGCGATCGGAACCTCTGTATGGGAGGACAGGAGATTCCATTGATGTGGTGCAGGAACTCTGGGGACCGGGCATTATTTTCGTCGCTCGCGAGGGTTGAAAAAAAAAAAACGGGTGCCGTCGTCGTCGTCGTCGTCGACATCGTTGTTGTTGCGGTGTCGCGTGTATCGGGGCGATTAATCCGCTCTCTACCTCGTCCGTATGCATACATTTTTCGAGCTCGTGAAAGTTTAGCCGTTGGAGTTGGGTTTTGCGGGCGATCGAGAGCTGCCACGCGGCCGTTGTTTTTGGCCGAAAAAGAAGGTCGAATAGCTACTCGTGCGTGGCTATGGATAATAGTGAAACTTTGGCCTTTGGATCAATCGTTCCGTGCGAGTGTATGCTCTGTATACGAGCAGCTTTTCCCGCCAAGACCCGAAACGAAGGATTACACAAGTACACCGATCGCGCGCCACCGCAATATTATCCAATCGAAAACTCGAAGCTCGAGCTTTCTCGCACATGATCATCACCCAACACCACCGAGTAAATCCCGCAGACCGGGAAAATCCGTGTGCGCGCAAACATCCTCGGGCGCCTCTCTTCTTCATCACGATATTCTACTGTACATCGCTCATCATTCCCCGCGATTCTCCGTACAACGTCACGAGCAAAGAGCCAAGATCGGCAAATTTATTTCTACGTCTCAATCGTGCTCCCGCGAGCTTTGGATATAACGTGAGTAATATAGCGTGCACAATGCCGCGGTAATTTTAAGCGCTGCGCTTTTCGCGCGGCCGACGAACGAGTCTCACGCCGTTGTATACCATACGACGAATGCAAAGTGGGTATAGAAAGATCGACGGGCGATGTAAGGTGGTTGGTTGGTTGTTGGCGTCGTATACATACTTGTGGGTTCGGGTGAGCGGCGATGAAAGTAAAGTGTAGCCATGGTAAGTAGTATATACACACGTGTATCTGTTTTGTCTGTGTACAATATACGGCTCAGAGCTCAGAGTTTGATTTCACTTTTGTTATTTATACACACACATTGTATCAATGTTCATGCGCTGGTGTGGTGAGGTGAAGCAGCAGCAGCAGCATCAGCAACGGGGGGTTTTCTCGCGCTGGACTTTTTAAGTATATAACCCGAGACGATTGTGAGGTGGTGGTGCACGTCTCTGGTGTGTGGGTATTTCTCTGCTGGCGTTTTAGATGAAAAGTGTAAGTAACGCGCAGCTGACCTACATCACCAGCGTGGACACGTAAAAGGTATATATACATTCATGATCGTCGTGGCTCGGTGCTTTGGGTCGAGAACAGAGTGGGTTTGATAGGTGAGAAATTGTGATTTCTGTACTCAATATGAGCACTCGGCGCTGTTTTTTGTTCTCTTCTAATATATGTGTATATCATTATGTTTTCTCGGGTCGTGTGTGAAACGGAGATTTTTTTTTTCTTCAAACGTTGATCGGTCTATCTGGATAATACTAATTATAGTAGGCCTTACTTTTTCAAGGTACGTGTAATAATAATAGAGCTGATACCGAGTGATACTCCATTGTCATAGAGATTTCGAAAAGCCGACGTGGTCGTTGACACTTTTATTTCATGCAAATGGGCAATGAGAAGAAAAACACCCTCGTTCGCGTCAGCTGAGACATTTCGCACGCCCTTTCGATATTTTATAATTTAATTTCGAGCCTTCTCTTTCATTGAGAATACGTATATTGGTCATTGACATTGTTACGTGCTGAAAGTGCCGACGGAGCCGCACGAGGAGGAAACCAAAAGAAGATTGGACTCGTAATACAAAATTGGCGTATGCAGGATGACGCGTCCTTTTAAAATTATTTTCTTACGTTTTTTCTTCTTCAAAAGATCAAGATAAGTTTTATTGTATGGCCTCGTGTATGGCGTAGCACGAGGTGTAGCAGTGGATCGTTATTGCATTTTTACGAAACTTGGAGATTTTGTCATCACATTATTATATGAAAAAAAAAGGCACCTGACGCTGATCATCATCATCATCATCATCATCATCATCATCATAGCACAAAGTGTTCCGCAGAGCACACAATAATCGCGTCATTAAGGACGATCGGTGAAAGTTTAAGACTTTATTCATAATTATCCGCGCGCCTGCCTGCCTTTGTTTTACAAAATCCAGGTCAAGCACGTATATACAACGTATACACATTGTATACATCATACACGTGCAGCAGCAGCAGCAGCAGCAGCAGCACATCGCGAAAACAAAATCAGGCCTATCCTGGTTGTTGCTCCTGCTGTTACCAAGAGTCTAATCGAGCGCACTGCAGCCGGTATATGCATTTATAAACAACACACGATACATCATCAGATCATAATATTGTAACTACCCTAGTTAGTACAATTTAATAAGCTGATGTGCTTGAAAGTACGGAGAGCGAGTCGTCGGCGGCTATCCCGACGGAATCTTGAACAAAATAGTATATGATAACAACAACAATCATCCAGCCACGGCGCACGAAAATTTTCACTGCATTTCACTTCTGTCTTACTTATACTTCTCGGGACACTGTCTGTTCACTTGGCTGTTGCGCTTATTTTTTTTTTCGTTGCCCCGGCAGCAGCAGCAGTGCCAATAAAATTCAAAATCCAGGCGAGCAATAAAAACTTTTACTTTCCCGACTGGTAACAAAAGTAAAACTCTTCGCCGGATACACACAGCCCGCGGCCTTTTTTTTTTTTTTTTTTTCGCGAGAACAACGTCGTTTTTGCAAAAAAGACTCGAGAGAGAGATATGGAGAGAGAGAGAAGAGAGCTCTGACTCACCTTGACTTCGTGATAGCGCTCCTCGAGGTAGTAGGCGAGGCCCCGCGCCTCCTCGTATCGCGCCGCCAGCGCCATGTACTTGTCGTAGTGCCTCTTGAACAGGACGAACCTGAAAAAAAGGAAACGATCAAAGTCAAAAAGGTGGTGACACATCGGGCCGAGTCTATTTTTGGCTTTCGAAAAATTCAGTTTAGAAAGAAAACGTCCCGCACGAGGAGCCGGTCCGAATTTTTGAGCTCATTTTCCAGCGCGCATTATAATTTATGCTAATGTTCGCGTTGTGTTTTTGAAGTTGTCGTTTGGCTGCAGAGAGATACTGCGGGTACATTATAATATCCTTACGGGGGAAACTGGTTTGCGGTGGCGGGCTCTCTTTCGCGTTAATTTTACGGCTGGGCTTTATCGCTGCGTATGTTCGCGCTGGCGCTCCACCACACGCGTGTAATAAAACACATCATACGTATGTGCGCGCGTGCGGTTCGAGTTGAAAATTTAATAGAATCCTAGTGCGGTCCGGGACTGGAGGCTGTCTCGAGAGCTGCGTTATGATTTATCAATCATTCGACGAGTCGTAAAAGGCGCGCACGATCGCGGGGGTATTCGTAATTTACAGTCGGTTCTCCTCTTTCGGGACACACGAACGCCCACGATTTCGGCCGCGATTATTATAGTTATGGTTGCAGTAACGACGCACTTGATTAAATTCAAACCACAATTGATATATATTTATTGTAAACGAGGAGAAGAAGTGTTTTTAATCGCTCGATTTCTCGGAACTGTATTTGAATTTGAAATTCGTGCAGATTAATGAGGATGATCTTTTAGTAATGCCTAATATTATATACGAGGAGACCTTGCAACTATAATATACATCCTTCCAGCCAGTAATTGCTATATTATACTACCATCATCCAAACGGAATCAAAAACAAACCCGCGTTCGCGTACCTCATATACCTGTGTATAGAGAGTGCATTTGCATGGAGCACAAAATAAAACGCGCTCTCGTGCCTCGCGGCGCAAAAGAAGCGCGGGCCTCTTTAAGAGCAGTGGCCGAGGAATTCCCGAGAAAATGTCAAAGGCAAACCAAGATACCTCGCTCACACACCGGCCACACCCGGGCTCGTTTCTTTTTTTACAAAACGCGAATACGCGCGCACGGCGTTCCTTCCTCCCAGACCGGCAAAGAGTAAAAGTCGCGGCTGAGAAATCGCGGTCATAAAAGCTACCCCGCGCCTCCTGTACATACTCCCCTGCTGTCGCAACGCGAGCTTCGGATGCGCAACGATTTTTCTCCGTTCATTCATCTCTCGCGGCTCGTTGTTATTCACGGGCTCCTTGAGCTGCTCCGTTTGGATGTAATGTGCATGCAGAGAGAGTCGGGGGAGGAGATGAGCCACCGAGATATAGAGATTTTTATTGATGAGGCCGCGCCGCGGATTTTCAATCGATGCCGATGGAAGCCGCCGGTTCGGACTCTATTTTCTTTTTCTGCGGCATAAGAAAATCGGATTGAGGCTGCTGCCGATCCTTCGACTATGTACAACATGTCGGCTATTTAAGATTTGTTCACCGTTTGGCTGTTGTTTTCCATGAGTCAGTAGAAATAGTTTATAATCTGCACGCGAGCGTCGTTTATCATCCGTGACGTTGAAAACAAACTTTCATTGATAAGGCCAAAGTTTTGAAACTCCAAGAAAGTATTTAAAAAATTACCGTGGGCTGATTCATCGATGTATTTGAGGAAGAAAAATTCAAAAAATTCGATGATTCCAACCGACCTGGCCTTCCCTATTACACACACGCGCAAACACACGCGAGATCGTAAACTGGGCAATAAAACCGATCTACTACTAAGTATAGGCGCATGCATTCGAAATTGCGCAACGCGACAGGGGGGCATATACCTACGGAGAACGGCATGCAAATTTCCTCCAGAAGGCATTCCCAAAGGCCGTTACGTAAAAGTGCGATAACTCCCCACGTTCCGATTTCAAAAGATCCCCCACCACCGCACAGAGCGCGCCCCGTTATCAGCAAACCCGCTCAATCGCATCTTCCCAAGCGAATTCCTTATCGCCGACCCGCTCTGTTTGCACTTCCTTCCAAACTCCAATGACACGCGTCTCACCTGTACAGGTCGTTCTCCGTGACTATGTCCCTGATCGAGTCCTCGGGGTCGACGCGATCGGCGTTCGGCCCAGGCGAGCCGGGCGCCCTGGGCGTCAGCAGACCCGGCCTGGTCCTCCCGGCCGCGGCACTGCTCGCACTGAGCGCACTGGCCGCGACGAGATCGTCCTCGGAGGCAGCGGCCGCTATGAGGGCCGGCGGCGAGGGACTGCGCGCCGATGAGGACGAGCCGGTGGTGGACGACGCCGGGCCCAGGAGGTCCTCGCTGCGCGAATGGCGCATCTCGCTGTTGCGGAACAGCTGGGCCGCCGCGGCCACGCTCGGATTGCGGAAAACCACCTCCGCGGGCGACGTCGGCGGCTTCGGCACGCCGCTGAACGTCGCCGTTGACAGGCCTATCAGCAGCTCCGTCATCCTACCGTTTGGTGTGGTTTTTTTGGATTCGGGGCACCGGGCAGCACTGTTTTTTTATTATTTTTCAAACTGAGCACTCGCGTTGTTTAAGACACACTGGATAATCGAGAGTCGACGCTTCCTCGCGTAGAGTTCTGGTGGAACGAAGGAAAAAAAAGTTCAAAATGCAGTCCCGCGATGGGTCGTTCGCTATGTTTTGCTCGAAGCCGAGATCAATTTTGTTTTGCGCGGACTGTAACGACGATCTTCATTGAGCGGCAGTCTGGACTGGAGCATCTTTGCGACGAGAGATGAGTTCGCCTGAGTGTGCGTGTGCTCCGTACCCTGCACCTGCTGCAGGTACAGACTCACAGGGAGACAGTCATTGCTCCTGCGCTGGGAAATCCAATGCTATACCTATTGGCAAGTAGGTATATTGACGAGCCGACGTTCTCTTTGTACAGACTTTCCGATGGCCTGAATCCTCGTTCTCTCTGATGGGTGAAGGGACTCGCTCTATACTCTCCTCAGAGCATCCCCTTCCTTCATCCCCACTACTATATATAATTTCGTCGAGAGCACGTACGACTTTTCTTCCCGCGCGTTCTTTCTTGCCGTTGCTTTATTGTTTCCCTTTCACTGCACTTAGCGCCGATGTAAAATTTTTCGGCAGGCCAAGAGAGCGGTCTCTGGATTGTTTACACAAATGCATACGTGAGTCAAAGTATGTGCTACAGTACTGAAAACTGTACTTGTTGTTGTTGTTCCTGCGTTAGCACAGACGCTGAAAGTCGACGCACCCTGTAAACAAATATGCAGTTGTATTTACACACGAAACAACACTGACTCTCGCAACTGACGAGACTGATACAGTTGACCAACCTGCACTCAAGGAGAAATTGTACTTTTACAATTTGATGAAGAGCAGATGGGCACAAGTATCTGTTAATAACAACTAGCACAGGACACAGAGGAAGAGGCTGTCGATCGATAACACGATATAATAGATTTGTTAGCGGCTCTCGGCGCAGACTCCTGCGCGGCTCCTGTTTTCCTCCGGGACAGGATAGGACGGCGAGCTGGACGAGATGTTGTAGTGCAGGCAGGGGATATGAACGCAACAACTGCACTGTAGCCGCAAGTATCTGCTTACACTCGCTTACACGGCTACCTTGCTCCTGCTCCTGCTCGCTCGCCCGTGTCGTTTCACCAGGAGACTGTGCGCTCGCGCTCACTTGTACAACGCAAGTACTATAATAGGTACTGCACACTGCACTCGCGATCCACACTTTTCTCGTACTTGATAATATATTAAATGCACGTGGGTATAAGCTATACAGAACAGAGCACCAGCACCACCGACAGGTTATGTGTAGTGATATTTTTTAAATTAAATATAAGTACTACCCAGTACCCAGTACCCACACGTAGGCAGGTAATGCGACCTGTTAGACGGTATATAGAAGAGGAGAAAGGTAAACGTGTGCGAAGGCGTTTCAGCCGAGCGCGTGCCTCGGCGTTTACCTGACAACTGGCAGACTAGGCCGAGAGTTGGCCACTTGGCCGTCTTCTCGACTCCTCCGCGTCCGCGGTTTTTCAGTGGCGCTACCGTACAATCAACAAATGCTTATTGGGGAAACGGGGAGAAGAGGGAAAAGATTGCTTTACCGGTCGTGAACCGTGATATAAGTAGTGCAGGATTGTAAATTCGTGATAGTGAATCGTCAAGCCTCGAATCTGCAGTATCTGCACTGTATGCCAGCCTGCGTTCCATGATGGCAGTTCCATCACGAGCATTACACTCTTATTGGAATTTTGGAATTTGACGATGATCTTGTTTTTCTTAATCTTGTTTTTTTCAAGGAAAAAAGGAACATAATATACTATAATGTGAAACAACAATGTCTATAAAATCTTACACATACATTATTTATTTTAATAAAAACTTACGTGTGTGTATGCACCTAAGGTAAAGTTTGATGACTTTTATTTATCTTAATCTGATAAATGAGATTCGCTACTTACCATCCCTCACCACGCTGCTAAGTCAGTTCTCTTCTTTTTCAACAAAGCAGACGAAATTGCTGGTGATGCCTGCAGGCTGCAGATGTGAAGCAGACAGCTTTTTTCATAACAACAAACGGCGACAGTGCATGTTACAGTTTTTTAGTCAGTTTTGTTAAACAAAGTTTCGGCAGTGATGGCGAGTCGAATATTCAAGCTTTTGAGCCTCGACTCGCCAATAGTGGTTCAAGCCCGTCATGTTTACTCAAGAGGAAAGCCGCCTACCGAGGCACGCACTCTTCAGCAGAGGATTGAAGGTTAATTCTCAAGCAGACCCATAGTCATTTTCTTCAGTAATTTTTAATCTGTAACTGTTATGCATTTTTTTTTTACCCTCAATAGAAATGGAGTACAAGGATCCGAAGATCTACTACAAAGTAGACATTGGTTTTCCAGTCACTAGAATGACAGGTTCCAAAGCCAGGAAAATTAGACTTGAGGAGTTGAAAGCAAAAAAACAGGACAGAGAGTTGGAAAAGTTGGCCATCCACAATAAGTGTGAGTTAGTCACTGTTCAGTTTATTAGTTATGACGATTTCGTTGTCTCCTGATAATAGTTTTATCTTTTTTTAGTGGTCGTTGATTTAGAAAAAGTAAAGCAAAGTTGGATGGAGGAAAACTTTTCCAATCATGTGCATATCATAGCTAAACATCACGGAATATATGATGATTTGTATGGAGATGGATACTTTTATCCTATTGTGCCTCTAACTATTAACTTTGACTATGGACATGAGGAGCTCTTGGCTAGAGTGCACAGAGGTAATATCATCAAAACGTGTGAGGCTGTGAATACTCCTAGCGTATCGTATGAGGCTAAGCCAGATACTCTGTGGACTCTTTTACTCACAACTCCCGATGGAAATCTTAGTGATCCAGAGCTAGAGTACTGTCATTGGTTTGTGTAGGTTGAGTTTTTTTCAATTGCTCTATTAATTTTATTTCAAAGAGAATATTTTATGTAAAATTATATGTATTAGTGGTAACATACCTGGAAATGATGTAGCAAAAGGAGAACAAATAATAGATTATATGAGACCTATTCCTACAAAAGGTATAGGATTTTGTAGGTATATTTTTGTACTGTACAAACAAGATAAGAAAATAGATTTTTCAGAATACAAAAAGGAACAGCCATGGTAAGTTGTGTTCTAATTTTTCATCCATCTAATAAAATAAGATACTAACATTGTGCTCATATGTGCATTTTTTTCTAGTTTGAATCTTGTTGAACGAAACTGGAAAACTTATGACTTTATGAAAAAACATCAAGATTATGTAACACCTGCAGGGCTCGCATTTTTCCAAAGTGACTATGATGTCACAGTCAGAGATTTCCTTTACGACACTTTGAGTAAGAACCTTTTTCTTTTGATGTTCAGTTTGTTTATACACATCATAACAGTCTTTCAATTCATATTTTATTTAATAATTGCAGAAATGGAGAATCCTACGTTTCACTACGATTTTCCAGAACCCGTTCTCGCGAGACAAAAATGGTTTCCCAAGCGAGAACCCTTCAACATATACATGGACAGATACAGGGATCAAAAACAAATCAACAAGGAATACTTGATGAAAAAGTTGAAGAAAGAGCATCCATTCAAATTCCCAGACCCACCGCTGAAGTATCCAATGGCGCATCCGATTAAGGGATACTCTCCATCGTGGGTAAATACAGAAATCAAAAAGGAGCGCATCAGTCATGGCCGAATAAACGATTATAAATTAGAGCTCGAACACAAGTATTAAAATTTAGCGATCAACACTGTAAATACCAAAAATAAACGTTTGTTAATAATACACGTTAATTTTCATCGCTCGATTTATCAACGGTACACGTTCGGCTTAATCTTCTTCTTGAGTGTGGGCTTCGACAATCTGCTTGCTCTTGACTTTTATGTCGGCGCGAGTGAGCACGTCCGTTTCGACTGCTTCGTGTTCAAACTCCATGCCTGTAGGAATAATTTTTTTCAAGAAACAGTCCAATCGGCTGTCAAAAATGCAGCTCTGGCATTTCTGCGGTTAATCCAACGAATCAAAGTTTGTATCTACCGGTAGGCTCCGGCTCCTCCTCTCCGTACTTCAAATTCGACTGGTACTCGGCGATGTACGTTTCGTACAAGTCCCTTGCCTTCTGCGCTCTCTGCGGGTTCAGCTCGAAACTCGTGGCGGCGAACAGAGTCATCGCCTTCTGGGTGACCTGTCGCATCACGGCTATCCCTGCGAAATTCATCGTATTCTCAAAAACCTATCCACCGATCTCCCGACTTCTTCACGATTACCCTCGGTCTCCACGGGATCGTCGCACATCGACTTCTTCGGCGAGCCATCCTCGCTCTCCTCCGCCGCATCCCGCGAGGCTCGTTTCTCCTTTCCCCTGGCCATCTTGGCAGGCTTCACGCAGATTAGCATGGAGGCCATGTTCTGCAGGGCCATTCTCACCTTCGTCAACAGCACGCCCCGGTTTTCCACCATGTCCCTGTTTTCGGTCTCCCGCTTCTTTTCCTGCTCGATTTTTTCGAGCATGGCTCCCTTTTCGGCTTTGTACCTGAAACGCGAGATCGAGAGAAGTTCTTGTTTTTTTACATACAAAAGAGAGACGTGCCGGACATGGAAGTATATTTATCTTTGTGCCATACATGAGAACGGAAACTTTCGCAATCTGTGTGTTCTCTATTTTTCAAGAGTGACGACCCTCGGCACGATCGAACTCGGAAAAACAACAAAATAAATCCTCCAAGTGCAGCGACCAGCCATATATTATATTATACGACTCACCTCGTCGTCGTCGGCACGACCGAGTGCTCCAAGTTCTGAAGCATCGTCTCTGCGTGGTTCTTGCGGTTCAGCACGTAGTTCCGCTCCTTGAGGGTCCGCTTGTACAAGTTGGACAGCCTCTCCCTCTGCTTGACCTGGTCCTCCAACCTGGAAGCGCAAAGAAATTTCGCTCGCCCATTTCTGCTTTTCGATCACTCATCTGCACGAATGACTTTTCAACGCGCCTGAAGAACAACTCCTCGTAGGAGCGAATGAGCATCGAGTCCTTCATGGTGTTGAAGATAGTCTCGAATTTTTCGATCTCCTTCTCCAACTTCCTGTCCTCCATCGTGGTCCGGTCTTCCTTCTTCTTAGCGATGTTGGTATCGCTCTAAAAGTGTAAAATCATACAACTTTTACCGTCGCAACTTACGAGTACCCTTTAAAGAGGATGAAAAACAAAACAAACAAAAACGCACGTCAATCCTGACGAGCGACTTGGCGTACTCCCAGACGTCCTCGGCCTTCTTGCGGGCGATCTCGAGGCTCTGCTCGCGCTCCTTCATGTTCACCCAGACGTCCTTCGCCATCTTTTTATACTTCTGTCGCACGTCGTCCAAGTTCTCGGTGGCCAGTTGGCCCATCAGCGTCGTCTTGTAGATCACCATGGACTGGTCCCGCTGGTCCATTCGCAGGGCATCAAGTACGCCGTCGAAGTACTTGGAGTCCTTTTGGAAGAACGGGGGAGGAATCGATGAATCGTCGCGCTTTCGGTTGTGCCACTTTTGTATCAATTTCGTTATAACACTAATGTCCGTTCTGTCGGCTCAGACTGTTGGAGAGAGCCTCAATACTTTTCAATATCCAGCGATATAGTAGTGGGTTCGAATCTTGATTTGCGTACTTTTAGCTGTCGCAAGTATGTGATGAGAACTAAGTAAAAAGAGCCGTATGCATACAGTGAATAAAACAAATTAATAAATATGTATTATCTCGAAAGATTGTTGTGTGCATTTTTTTTTTTTTTTTTTTTTTCTATTTATGAATTCAAGCCCCGAATGTACATTTGAAACTGACAGACATCACACATAGAGCAATGCCTTCCTAAATGCAGAGAGGGATGCGCTCAGAGATTGATAAACGCCGGCGAAGCATCAATTATGATCAGCTTGTACCATCGCT
>JAPYYV010018360.1:0-15148 GCA_030522625.1 Copidosoma aretas | reverse complement strand
AGAAATACAATAATAACCGTCGTGAAAACTGCTAAAGGTTATGTCTTCACACAAGTGCGAGAGAGACAGAAGGCATACCACACTGTAGAATCCGAGGTCGAATCCGCTTCTGACTAGCGTAGTAGGGATACAACTACCTTAAATAGCCCAAGTCGAATAGACCACTAAATAACAAATTTAATTTGAAATCACTTTCTGGGTTAACGAATTCAAGAAGTTAATTTTACCAGCTTTTTTTACTGTCACAGGTAGGTTTAAAATATCCACGAAAATTCAATTTCAACAGCAGTTCCATAAATACCATCTTCAGACATTCAACGATGATAGTGAAATTGGTTTTCAACATTCTCATAATATTGCTTACCAACAATAAAATTTTGATAGTCATTCCAGTCATTTCTGATGTTTTCCTCTATACGCATTCTTATGATGATACGAAAATTTTAAGAATTATGTAAAAAATATGACAATGACCTGAATGAACAACTACCATGACCAACGATTTTAACTTGTTCACTAATGATAACCTCTAATGTGTCTGTTTAATTAAGGATTCACACATAAGACAAGGACTGTTTTAAAGAAATAATCTCCAGCTTTCAGAAGGGGCCTTGAAAAATGTAGGTATCCTTGGAAGAATGCGAGATATTCCGTAGAATATTGATTAAATCTTAGTATTAAACATTGGTTCACCAAACAGCTACATCTATAGATGATTGTGCTCACATTATGTATAACTTATGTATAAATGTATACTAATGCGTGGAGCAGACGACAAAAGTGATACCGACTAGCGCAATTAATTTTGGTTTGGTACTCACTGCTTGCTGGAGTCCCCTTAATGAGTATTTATATATTTATATTGGGTTGCGAGATATTTTATTCTGCTACATATTAACTATTTACATAAGAACTGTGATAAATGTACGATTTTAGAACTAACATTTCATCTAAATTCTATTGTCAACAAACATTTTGTTTATGCAATCTAAAGATTAGCATTTATAAAATATCATTCTAAAATTTAAGCTTATTTAATAAATGTTTAATTCTTTGCATGTAAGCTAAGTAAGCAACCTAAAATTATGCTCTAGCTTCACCAGTCAATCAGCGTTCGCTTCGCTCTCAGTGCTTCCAGTCTTACACGGCATAAGTCCCGTTGCTGCGCAGGCTTATCGCCATATCTTACTAATAAAGACGACAAAATATGCCATGTTGCCATGCAGGGAAAGTATAGAAAAGAATCACATCCTCCTATGTTTACAGGCAATACTCAAAAAGAACCAGAAAATTTGTATAAAATGACATAAAGTTGTTATTAACACATAAAACTTTTTTAACACTTTTTAAATACAGGGTGGTGGGCTCGTGGAGCATGCAGGGGGGTAAAGCTCCACCAGTATATGTATATATACCACTCTATACCTATACCACCCTATGCATATAGCGCTCTATACCTGTACCACCCTATTAGCACTCTATACCTATAGCGCCTTACGCCTGCGCCGCTCATTTTTTTAATCACTAATTTTTTTTTTTAATCATGTTCGTTTTGTGTGAGCTAGCTTTGAAAGCCTAATTTTCTTATCGATGTACGACAAGTATTACTTGCTCTTTTTTTTTAGTTGTGTACGTGCATTTATGTATATATCTCTTATATTACATAGTTGTAAGGACAAATTTAGTCTCTAACCCCCTCGCCTCTCTCGCCTCTACTAACCCCCCTTTTCCCCCCGTAAAATTTTGACATATCTTTCGAGCTCCCCTCAAAATAAGGTAAAAACTTCAATATTTCTCCCTTATTTTGACCTAATAAAAAATAGATTTTCTTTCCCAGCTCCCCTCTTAATTTTGAGGTCCCCCATCTGGTTAACCCTCCACTCCACCCTCCAACCTCCTTCTAGAATTAAAAATTTCATAAATTAAATCAAATATTAATAATTTGTTATATAGATAGTTTTGCAGGAAAAATTAGATACGTGAATATTTCAGAATATTACTGTTTTAATTGTACAATAAAAACTTGGGTTAAAAAAAAAAGAGTTAGACATAATTAAACAATTTCGTTTCTTAAATTCTTTGACAAATACCATATTGCTACTATGAAATTGTTTCTGTATTTGAAAAAATAACTTGAGACTGAGTCATTAAAAAATTTTGTATGGTACGTGAGATTTCTAATATATAATATTCGTGAATCTTATTTTGAATAAATTCTTTTTATCTTACTTACTAAAAAGTTATTGTAATCATTATTTTTAATATTGAATAATAAATATTTTTATTTGTATTCTTATACACATATGTATGTTTTTCAATCACAAAATAATCCTTCAAGATGAAATTTCCCTCTCCGAATACTTTGATTCAGAGTATATGTTGTACCAACCATATAATATAATAATTTTATACGAGACTATGTATTGTATACATATTTAAAGTTTATTGAGAGATTGGAAACAGAATGAAGACGAGTAATACAAACTAAGTAACATAAGATATACAGAGATACAGAGAGAGGAATTGAAATAGAAGCAAATAACGTAATCAAAATGTATTAATGCGCGAAAATGTAAGAGAAAGATAATTATTACAATTGCATACAATAGTATAAATTAAAATTAACCTTATTTACAGTTATTTCGGACATTACAACTAATATAGAAAATATGTTTATAATTTAAAATAATTTCTGTACTTTAAAAAAGACAGATCGATTATATAACGAACAAGTACATGATATAATAGACAATAAGTTAATATAATTTGTGATGTTATATTATAACAATGAATGTGTTAAATTACAAACATGTTTGAAAAGTTTTATTAATTTTTTCGTCAGTTATCTTTTTACTTATTTTTTTCTTGGGGAGTTAGCGCGCGCAGCGCGCATAGGGAAGAAGCCCCACTTCTATTGACCAAGTTCCTAGTTAGGAATTTTTTTTTGGGTGGGCAGACAGACAGTATCTATGTATGTACATATATACAATAAATGCACAAAACAACTTTTTTAGGGTGAGCATTTCCCCCATCCCCTAGCTACGCCCATGTGCTTGACGTCACTGGTCAGTAACAATGTTATCGTGTAGAATCAAGCTTTTCTGTTGGTGGAAAAGTAGCGTAAGATTTAAATTCTAATAGTGCTATTGCGTCTACTTATCAACGCTTTCTTGTTACATGTTAAAGACTGTTCTCGAAAACATCGTCTTTTTGTCCGTGTAAAAAAGACTTTTCTTAAAAAATTAGCCTTAGCACCTACGCTCTAAGAAGTCAAGAGAGTTTTCTGTACAATTCAAGTAAAAATTTGATACAAATTCATTTATAAGGTAAATTTTCATATTTAATTCAAAGTTTTTCACGTACAAAAACATGGATAAACTTAGAGAAATTTAGAAATGTAAAAAGAAAGACGGTGGTATCGTTAAAGACTTTATAATGATGTGAAAAATCATGAATCTACCGTATAATACATGTACTTGGCTTAGAGACTTGATCGGAGCTGATGCATGTATAGTATAGAAAGTATAACTATACAGCGTTCTCTCTCACTGCTCCCTGTCTCCAGTTTTTTGTTGTCGACACTATGTATATAAGTATTCTTACAATATTTAATTTTGATGTCAAGTGATTTTATCGATAGCAGGGTAGTTTATTTAGTACAATTTACTTTATCGGCCTTCACTATCCAATTTTTAAATATGATGTTAATACGATGTCTGGTAATGCAGATACATTTCGTATCCTGCGAAAAATGACATCTGTGTAATTTTCAAATTTTTCGAAAATTCGAAATTTCAAAATTTTTTTTCTTTTTAAATCAATTATTTTTTAAAATCAATACCTTCGACTCCAGGCCGAGGTATTTTTTCCTCGTATTTTCTAATATTCACTTGAAATCTGTTAGTTTATTTTAAAAAGAGAAAAATTTCGAATTGACAGAATGGTTTAACACTACTCTACAACAAGTAAATTAGGGAGACCTTGAAAAATTTCAAGAAGAGAGTCAGGATGGGTTCCTAATTCATTAGTGAATTTGACTTGATATAAACAATTACAATCTACTACATGAAAGTTCTTATGTACCGTTACCAAAAAGATCAAACTCGATCGCAGATTATCAATAATCTTCTTGGATAAATAAAATAAATAGAACGACGCAGCTTATATACTACGTAAAATACAGCAACACCTATGCTACTAACATTAAGTGCAAAAGTGACGGTGACTACTATTTTCACCGATTACTGTGTCTCTGCAGTTGTCCACATTCGCAACACGTGCATGAGGCAGCCGATCACTTGACTCAAATAGCGGGTTACTGTTAATGCATACAATAAAATATAACCGGAATACAATCGAAATATAATATAATACCATTAAAATACGACTCAATACGATCGAATACGATCAAAATACTCTCAAAAAACAATCAAAATATAATCAAAATAAGGTCAAATTGGATCAAATACAATCAAAATACCCTCAACTACCCTCAAATACGATCAAATACGGTCAAAATACGATCCAAGTACGATCAAAATATGATCAACATACGATCAAAATACGATCAAATACGATCAAAGTACAATCAAATACGATCAAATACGATTAAGACTTGATTTTTTTTTTCGTCAGCGGAAAATCCTCTCAGCGTAGTAAGTCTTAGGATACTTGATGTTCTGCAGTTACATCTCATAGAAGCCTCCAAAGATTGGCTACCCGTGATAATCTCTTAAATGGCCAGTTAACAGCCGAATAGATGCTACTTGTGCAATAGTGCAAATTTCAGTCAACCAGTATAAAATAAAAATAGACATCTTACCCAGATCTTTTTACGTGGCGATGGAGTACGTGTTAATCAAAACTGTGTCTCAGGTGGGCTTGTTCAGCAGTAAAAGCAGGGAGATATTCGGCAAACTGGACCAAACCTCTCTCTTTCACTCTCCTGGAGTCTTATGACATTCATCATTCGTCATTCTGCTGTTTGTGCATATAGATTTACTTTTACATGTAAGAGACGGCATTAATGTTTAGACACTCTTTTTTTTGCTTTGCTGACCTTTCTCCATGACGGCTGGACAGCGAATGGTGTTAGCAGAGCCTTGCATCAGCCTTTATAGATATACCACCACCACCACCACCATCACCACTTATCAGACTGCACAATACGTATGAAAATAGTATACCTATACATACGATTCATACACTGTGCCTATGTATGTTGCATATGTACACACACATAGACGACTTATGCGTATAGATATACACATAAGAGGCACCATTATTACTTACGCACAACAGCATCACCTCTATGCCTGCTTACCCGAATGTATTTGTTGTTTTTATCAGAGCAAGAGATATGTACCGCAGAGGCAAGCATTAGTAGCGCGTTGTGTCCATAGCTTGGCACGAGTAAGACGATACCGAATATTCGTGCTTTCTTTCTTACGCATCATATCTTGATGCATCTGAGTATGATTTGTGGTTTTGCTGCAGAACACCTCGCAGCGTAATTACGTGTAGCCATACTATTGATTCCAAACCAAAAGATTCCGTAGGAAGACTCTTAGGTTTTAATGAACGAGTTCTAGTAGAGAACAACACCCATAACTCAGACTTACCTGTAGCCATCCTTAAAGTAAATGTATTACGAGTTAAGTAAAACCACTCGCCCCGCTCCCTTCAGCTCCCCCCCCCCCCCTTAAATAAGGTAAATTTCGTTTCTTTTTACCATAAAATTTGACCCCCAAACAATTTGGTTAAGTCCCTCCCGCTCCTCCCCAGCTCCCCACTAAACTCCCCCCGTACCCCCGCCTTCCGCTCCACCAATAAATGTTTTTCTGTTTAGTGTAAATTTTGACTCCACTATTAGTTTCTAGCCACACAAATATTTTTCAGTTTTATCGTAAACTTTGACTCCACTATTAGTTTCCTACACAAAAAATATTCAGTCACACTTTTTATACATTGCAGGTTTTAGAAATGTATACTTCCTATATTATATAGTCGTATAGTTTTAGGGCGAGAACTGGGCCCCCCCCCCCCCGGTCCCCCCGTTCCCCCATAGCTTCCTCTCTAAATAAGGTAAACTTTGTAAATTTTTATTGTGAAATTTGACCCCCAAAAAATAAGGTTAACTCCCCTCCCTGCCCCCCCTAGACTCCATCCTATATCCCAACAGCTCCTCAAAAAAAGTTTTTCTAGGCACAAAAAGTATTCTTCAGTTATGTCGTTAATTTGGACTTTTAAGGCGCCTAGCATATTGAAAACAAAAAACATATGCAGAAAGACTTAGATAAGTAATTTACAAAAAATATAAAGGAAATAAACTAAAAAAACAACGGTATAAGGGGTCTATGGACCCCCGGTCGGAACGAAGGTCCTTCCGCTTTTTGGTAAACTTTTGCTCCATGGTAATTATAATTTAAATTATACAATACCAAGTTAATAAAGTTAATTTGGAATAAATCTATAATAATATATGTATACATACATACTACGTATAAAATGCATAAAGATACATTAAACACTGAATGATCTGGGATAATTAGTTTAATAACCATTCACAAATTGTTTGAACCATATGAATTGCATTTCATTAAAAAAACTTTTTTAATGTTAGGAATGAAAATTTATTATGTACTATAAATGTAGGAGTAAAATTTGAATTCGATTCAATCATTGAGTACAAAAAAGAATAAATGGCGCTTGCAACTTATATGAACTGAAATCACACAGCCAGTATCTACTTTGCTCTGGCCAAGAGGGTAAGGTATTCATCCTCTGACAAGCCGTGTCGAGGTTCGAATCTTCCCCATGTAAGTTCATCTATATAGTTTTTTTTGTATATTTTAATGGCATAAGGCCTTTCTTTTGCGACACTTGATACTTGGGAGAGGGATGGGAAAGAAATGGAAGGGGATAGGGGGAATTCGGTGCATTACCTGAGTCCTGACCAGGTGTCTACATATCAACAGCAGGACTAACTCCTGCACACCTTCTGCTCATGTCGTTCGCATCGTAAGAGAGACAGTTAATCAAATCCCCGAAAATCAAACAGGGGAAGCAGACCTCTAGGCAAATGGCGAGACTTCAACCAAGTCCCACCCATGCCCGTACACTGCTTGATTTCGAAAGATCGACGATGCTGCAACTCGACCGCTGCGCCAACGTACCTGTCATATCTATATAGTTGATTGCTTGTTTATCGATTACTATATATAGAAAAAATTAAAACATGAGAGTGAGTGACTGACCGATGAAAATTGAACGCTCACATTATTCGCCTGATCGTACCTTCGCTGTAACAGGGACCTAGCATGCAGCAGTATGACGATGGTGACTGACGACTTTTGACCAATAAGAGGATGCCATGGAGGAAAGACTTCAGCCAATCAGAGTGCTCAAATGTCGATATCTATAGGTGTATACATCAATGTAAACCAGGGCCTTGCCTCTTTGCCACTAGCTGAGCTTGCTAGGTCGCCATCCCCATAGAGAGAGGCTATACATGTACACAAATAGAGCTGAAGCAGCTGCAGCGCACCATAATCGTGTGCATTAAAGAGAGAGACGGACAAACAGACTGCACGTGCCAGCCTATTTGTTTGTATCTATATCTTGCATTGATTCCGAGAGGATTCCTATAGTGTCGGGATAAAATCTTGTTACACTTTTTTTGGTTCAGCCCCCATTCTCCAAAAGCCTGTAACGCGAGAGAAGAAACTTTGTTCCAAAAAGAAAAAGTTAATTATTAGGAATAAGAAAGAAATAAAATCAGATGTGTTTGAATTAGAATTGGATGCATTAGAAGTTTAAAACTAGGTCATGGACATAGAAATGTGGTTCTCAACAAGAAATTTTCGTGGCACATAGATAATACGACAGGTACACGGAGAGAAAATTCTACCGATTTTTACATGATAATTTGTCCAAGAAATATACTTGTACCGTTGCACTGAATAAGTTGGAGTGCGTCACTGACTTTCTCTGTACAGCGACAAACAAATCCTGTGAGGCATACAGACTTACACTTGTACAACGGCACACGTAATTTCTAGGGGCAAGCTGTCTAGTAATTATTAGCTGTTTTTTCTCTCCGTGTAAAGAGCAAAAAACAGTCGAAGCAGTTTTAGTCTCAAGCAAAAGAGATAAAGTAGAATAAAGTAGAAAGTTTGAATAAAAGATTATTTTTCATGGTTTAAATGATAAAATTATATTGAACATACGTAGCAGAGACTTGTGTCTGAAAGAGGAAAAGAATATGTAGAAAAAATAGAAGGTAAATTTAAAATATGAAGTTAGGTTTAGATGCAAAGACACAAGGATATATATGAAGAGTGACGGTGGGCAGAAATAGAGGGAGGTAGGGTCATCCTAGAAAAAGGCATAAGAAAAAAGAAAGAAATTCACTTTTTACGAACAATAAAAATGGGCAAGAGCAAGTGCCCTTATTTATGCTTAATAGAATAAATAACAGAGACTAAATGAATAAATCGTACAAAATAGACAAAAAAAATATAGTAGTATATTAAAAAGTAAAAGATGGGAAAGCGATAGGACTTATAAAAAGAGCAACGAAGAAAAATAAGCTCAAAAAAATCAAAGATAATCTTACAAAGAAAAGAAAAACTTACGTCAATCAGAAAATACAGAAAAACTTTATAGTAATTGACAACTCTATTATCTCTGAAATGTAAAAGAAAAGTATAAAAAAAAAAAATAGAGCAAAAAAAAAAACATTTTAGGGAGTTTAAAATTTGTAAAATGATAGACTATAGTATCTGAAATAAAAGAAAAAAATAATAATAAAGCACATATTGATATGTAAAGCGGAAAAAACCAGCCAATTTAATAATAATAAGAATATCAGTCAGAAATATAGAATTAAGATAATGAAGAGATATGCAGGAGGGAGATGATTGATGTGAATGTATAATTTATTTATGTCGGTGAATAAGGCAATGCAGAATAAAGATCTAAGGTTCAATGATCTGTTATGCGTTATAAATTGTAATATTTTGTAAAGAAACAAAGAATTTCTTACATGATAAAACGTGTTTAATCAATTACGTATTATATTCTATCGGAAAGAGAATGAGTATTGATTTCAAGGGACATGCATTTTAAATAATTATGAAACAAGAAGAGGAAATGTAGAAGTATATAAAAACCAATGTTAGAAGAAGAAAAAAAAAGAAAAATATATAAATATTGAGTGAAAATTTTACAATGATACCTTATAATAAACTTATATACATAATAAATCCTAAAATGTTCAAAAATATGAAAAAAATGCATATAACTGTATATGTGAGGATAATAATTGCATATGTGTCGACATTAACCATAAATACGAAATAAAATCATTATCAGTATTAAATAAGTAACCATTATTTAAAGGTAAAATATTCTAATGTAAAAATATGCTTAGTTTTTATGATTTTCTATAGTAAGTCTGACTTGCCACGCCCCCTCTCTCCAATCCGTGCCCCCTCGCCTTTTTTCAGTCTGCCCCGCCCACAGTCCCACCACTGCCCCCGCTTATTTTAACCGTATCCCCCACACGTCCTTTGACGCCACCCCGTGCTCCCTATTTTTGTCAGGTTATCCCTTACTTACCTAACAATCTGCTAGGACTTAGAATTTATTTAAGTCTGATATTCCCTCCCCCCTACTGCCCCCCGCATTTTACCCGTAGCCGAAAATTGCTGGAGTGACCCGAAAGACACATTCTCACCGACATCACCCGAAAATAGACGAATTATTCCGATTACAGACGAATCCTTTCACCCAACTCCCCAACATCGTCGAACATTGCCTAAAACAACCGATTGCAGCGAAAGTCGCTCCTTCACGGCCCCTCAGGATTTTCTGTTTTTCCTGCACGTCTTATTTGGCTAACAGACAGAGTCACAACAGTAAAACGTGACGATTACTTATACAACTGATGAAACAGATAACGGAACACCCGTACACTCGAGCGCGATACGAAATAAAAATAAAATATACCACCTACAACCAAATTACCAAATAGACTGGCCCACTTACACTGTTTATTAACAGATCATTTATTTACTAAGAGTGTAAGCAGAGAAGTATATTGGGTTTTTAAATAAAGTACGTAGAATAATATACTATGGTATACCCTAATAACACCCTATCGCCCGAATCGGGCAGACCAACCAACTTATGCACATAATGCAAAAAAACAAGGTGTGCGTCACTGCTCCGATATAGTTTGCTAGACTACAGTACAATCATGGCTTGCACACACGTCTTATTTGGCTAATAGACAGGCACAACAATAAACCGTGACTATTAGTAATACTACAGAAAAATCCTTTCACCCAACCCCCCAGCATCGTCGAACATTGCCGAAAACAACCGATTGCAGCTGACGCCGCTTCTTCACAGCCGTCCGGGATTTTCTGTATTGCCCGCACATCTTATTTGGCTGATTGACAGAGGCACAACAATAAAACGTGACCATTAGTAATACAACTTATGAAACAGATAACGGATCATCCGCACGCTCGAGCGTTATGAAATAAAAATTAAATATAACTTGAACACCTACACCCAAATAACCAAATAGACTCGCCTGCTTATACTGCCTATTAACAGATAATTTATTTACTAAAAAAAGTCAACAGAGAAGTATAGTGGGTTTCGACTTTTGATCATGTTGTTACACAACAAATAATTAAATCCAAACCATTTATTGTTTTTAATAATTGGGCTATTCGAAGAGTGGGCATATTATAATTATTTTAGAAGTGATTATAGGATTGGGTATTTTTAGTCAGTGGAGAAGAAAGTGGCATTAATGTATAAAAAATTTTCGAAAAAAACTTGGACACACATGTATCAAGTTATACTTTTACGGCAAATAATTTTTGTAGATGTGGTTCATTACGCCGAAATTTGTTCGGTAATGATCCCAGCTCAAATTTTGAAATAATAAGACGCAAAGAAAATCAAATAATTCATCCATAGAACCTCAGATTTATTAACCAATAATACAAAATGTTACATCTGTAAATATTAAAAAAAAAAAATTTTGAAAAAAGTGTAAATGTTCAGGATTGAACTAGCTTTAATGTACATATTTTCATGAAATTGTAATTTTATTTTCATCACTTGTGCATTTACTTCCTTTACTCAAATTCTAAGAATTCAGTGCTTAAAGTGTCAGGGTTATTGTTATGCTGCCTTCAAAGCCAAAGACTTGCTGAGCGAGATCGACTCTTATAGCTTCTCGAATATTCTCAAATAATACCTTGCTGTACATAGCATAAGTTTATCTCTGCTTTCTCTTTCACTTCTAATGTAAGAACTTATAAACACATACATACAATTACATATTCTTTCATTTCTTGCTGCCCTGCGAGGAAGCCCGCATATACAGGCAGTCAAGCTACCGCATGCTCTCGAGCCACACGTCGGCGCTCGCGAGCAGACTCACGCAGCCGAGAGAGATAGTCGCTCTCTAGCAACCGCTCTGTTCCAGTCAATATAGTTTTAGTCAAGTCAATGTCAGAGTCTTTTCTTTAGTACGTTCCCTATTTTCTTCGGGATCTGAGGATGTTATCCCAACCGGGAGTTACCACGAACTTTGCGCTCATCCGGCGCCGCTCTCCTTTTCTCTCATCATAGAGTCCGCTTGATATCTAACAGTAAAAATTCAGAAAATAATTAGTAATTTGTTTAAAAACTAAGAAATTCAACATGAAAGAAATATTGATTGATATATAGAAAAGTTGCAAATGAAATCTATTTTTAAATTTTTGAAAAACTTGTTAAATTATTTGTTTGATAGTTTATTAATGTAAATCAACAAATATTCAAATACATTTATAAATAAACAGTAATTCAATATTTAAATTAAAAGTGAGTTACAAGCTGAAAAATAGAAGGTTTTGATGTATAGCTAACTAATAGAGGTAGCTCGTAGATAAGTCGACACGGTACAATTTACTTACGTTACATATTTTTAAAGGGGGAAAAATTAAAAATCATTGATTTACTTCCCTGCATAACGGTCATATAGAAGTATAAGTTTAATTTAATCATTTTATACTTAGAAGCATGCTATCGAAGGTTATCTTATATAATTCCAGAGTTACCAGTAAAAATCTAGGGGTTGGCACGTGTAGCGCGCAGGGGGTGGAGCCCCACTAGTATATACATGTACTAGTAGGGCTTCGCCTTCAGCGCTCTCCGCGTGCCAACCCCCATATTTCAATATTGTTATTCTCATAACCAAAGCAACCTCATAATAATTTGCTAATAATTCGAACGAACATAGTCAATATATGAAATGAGCTTACTGATTGATCAAATAATCGTTAATAATATAATACTAATAATGACTCTAATTGGTATTTAAGGTTGATATTGATATATATCTATATGTATACAATATCTACGAAATTATTATTATTACAGAAACAGTTATTAGCCTTTTTTAGTTATTTTTGATCATTTTAGAATCAATTATGGGTATTAGTTTATAATAAGATATTATTTTTAAATTCTTTCTTAACATTTTTTAATGTTCATTTTTTATTTTATTATTTTTTTATTTCTTATAGAGATTTATATACTTCTATATTTCCTTTTTTTGTCTCATAACTATTACAAATTTTTATTCTCTTATATTAGTACTAATATTAATATTATTTTCAATAGAGTTACTTATGTAATTGATTTAACATACCACAACATGTTAGAATTTCTTTTTACATTTACAAAATATTATAATTTATAACGCATAACATTTTTTTGAACTTTAAATCTTCACTGCTGTGCGTTATCTACCTACATAAATATCTCATATTTTAACATAAATCATCTTCCGCCTGCATATCTCTCCATTATCTTTTACTCCTATATTTCTAACTAATACTATCATTTTATTTATTTTTTTTTCCTCTTTATATAGCTATGTGTGCTTCATATTTTTTTTTTTCTATTGCAGATCCTACATCTATCACTTACAAACTTCTAAATTCACGTATATCTTTTTCTCTTCGCTTTCGTTTTCTCCCTCTGCTTTTTTCTTTTTTTTTACATTTTACAAATGATAGGGTCCTCAATTACGCTATTCTTTTTCTGTATTTTTTGTTTGACGAAACTCTTACTTTTCTTTATAAAATTATCTTTAATTTTATTAAGTTTATTTTCCTTCGTAGCTCTTTTTATAAATCCTATTAATAACCAATCCTCTAATTTCTCATAAACTATAACTTCTTCGCCTATTTCGTATTGTTTTTATTGATGAAGTCCGTTAACTCTTTGATTAGTCATAAATAAGAATACCAGCTCTTGTCCATTTATGTTATGTGCAAAAAGTAAATTTATATCCTTTTTCTTATGCCTATTTCTATGCTACCCTTTTCCGCCTTTATCGGTCATGTATATCCTGGTATGTTTCCATTTAAACGCAACATGATATTTGTAAATCTAAATCTATTTTTTCCCTTATTTCTTTCCTTTTTTTATTCCCAAATTCATGCCTACCTTGCCCGCCTCAAGCTTCCGTATATAGGTGCGTCCAGCAAGATTGGGCTACCTCGCGAGTGCGGCACATTTTTCGCTCAAGCGCACTGTGTTCTACTTGCTTGTATGGATTGTGAGAAATCTAAAAAAATAATAAAAAAATTAAAATTGATGGCTTTTGACCTGTTCTTCATGATGGTGCTATTATTTTCTGCTTAAAAACCTTTTTTTGTGTCCACACGTCCACAAATTTTAAGAGTGGGACAGCAAGAAATGCGAAAATAGCAAGCCAATAAAGACGTTGACATTGTGTCAGCCACGCTGGAGCGACAACTATGTAGTTATAGTACAAACTGTAGCCTTACTGATAAATACTTGACATTTATTAAAACATAGTTTAAGTAATGTATAAGTAGAAGTCATAAACTTCACTTGATCTGCTGGATAGTTCACGAAAAATAGAATGTGCAACTAAAAGAACTTTAATGTTTTTAATTTGTTCTAAAATTTTCTAAAGGATAGTACATTACCGTATTTGATTTTACATACTAACATAATCGTATATTAGTAGGCTAAGAAAGCAAACCCTCTAAACAAAAAAGAACTTTCAGATTGTGTGCAAAAGTATATAAAATCATCAAATGTGAAGACTAAGTTTACCAATTAAAGGCCTGGACGACATGGGACAGAAGGTTTTTTCAACCGCCATCCAGAACTCATAATAAGGATGGTACGAAATTTAATTAAGGCACCGGCAGAGATAACTAAAGAGCATTCGATAGAATGGTTTTTAGGAGTCCGATCGTTTTTGGAAAGTAAAAACTTGCTCACCTTAAAACCTTCTCAAGTCTTCCATTGTGATAAGACAAGTGTAGAGTTGTGTCTAAAAGCCAAGAAAGTAATTACTACAGTGGGTTCAAAAAAAGTGTATAAGCAAGTTAATAGTGACGAGAAAGTAAAACTTTACTACCATGTTTATGTACAACGCTGAGGGTACTCATGCCCCTCCTATGGTAATGTACAAATATAAAGGTACTATTTTAGAGAAAGTCCTAATAAACTGCCCACGTGATTAGGGCTTGGAAAGCTCTGAAACTGGTTGGCAGAACACTGAGACTTTTAATGAATACATAACAAATGTATATAATTCTTGGGCAATTGTAAATGAGCTTGTGTTCTCCGTAGTGATTTACTTGGATGGTCATTCATCCCATGCTTTTATACCACTGATAAGATTCTGTAGAGATCACAACAATTTAATTATTAAGTTTTTTTCTCACTAACCCTACAGATCGTAACCGTTAGATGTGTCTTTTTTCGTACCTTTCATAGCAAGCTGGTCAAAAACTGTAAACAAGTTGAAAACAGATAATAATATAAGTCAATTTGATGGTTCAAGTAAAAGCTAATTTTTGGAGTGTGTATCTCTTTTATTAAAAAAACTTGTCAACGTTTCACCACTCATAGGTGGTCTCTTCAGGACACATTTACCTATACATTACAAACTTTTAATTAACATATTATGGATAGACATAAGTCATATATGTTATTTAAAACCATACATCACGCTAAGCTGAAGCAAGTACCTCACACACTCCCCACTGTTGCTAGCGTGGCCTCTTATTCTTAATTTACATAGTTTGTC